>WNWK01025923.1:0-27994 GCA_009830355.1 Cherax destructor
GAAAAATTTAAAAAGGGGAGTGAGGGAAAGGCCCTAGTAAAATGGTGAAGAGGCAGGGGCGGGCTATATCTGACCCGGGGAACACCAAATGGGTGAATCAAAAGTGAGACAGGCTGCAGGCCTGGGGGGGCTTTTTGGGTTAAACCACACCAAGTAAAAAGTCAAAAAATTAAGGGGGTTTCAAAAAAAGACAATCTGGGGGGCCAGAGGCTACAAACTTCACTAAAGGAAAAGGGGGGGGAAAAAAACACACACCCCGGGGGCGCATAAACCCAAAAAACCTGCTGCAGCATGGGGCCCCCCCAAAAAACCCCCTAAAATAGCAATTTTGAGATCTCAATAAAATCGTTCAGGACCCTGTACACATATACGTTACTGAGAGGAATTTACAAGGTGGATAGAGACAGGATGTTCCAGAGATGGAACACAGAAAAAAGGGGGGTCATTTTTGGGGAAGTTGAAGACTAGATGAATCACAGGGTTTTTGGGGGAAAGTATTTCTTCAGTCACAGAGTTGTCAGGAAGTGAAACAGTCGGGGAAGTGATGCAGTGGAGACAGAATCCATACATTTCATTAAGGAGAGGTAGGGATGAGGAAAAAGGGGCAGGGAGTGACCTAGTAGCAGCCAGGAAGAGGTGGGTCAGGAGCTGTATACCCTTTCAACCACAACTAGGTGGTATTTTTTGGTGATTACACCAGTCTTACACACACACTAAAATGCACACAAAAAAAAAAAAGCACAAAACACAATATACACACACACAGACAAAATTACACGCAATCCCTTCTCTCCCACACACACATACACACACATTGACATTCACATACACACACAAAAAAACAACACAAAAAAACCCCAAACCCTTTTTAAAAAAAGGGGCTCAGAGGGAAGTCAAAAGGCTTGGGGGATCGAGGAAAATGATCCTGGTAAGGAAGAAGGGGTGGAAGAGCAATGAAAAGGTAAAGTGGGAGAGCAAACTATGTGAACTTTTAAAATGGGGGAAAAGGGGGGAAAAAATTGGACCCAAAAAAACCAAAAACTGGGATGGCTCGAAAAGGTAAATATTTTAAGCAATTTTACCTTTTAGGGGGGGCTCACCCCAAAATTTCCCCCCAAAGGGGGGAAAGGGGGGAAAGGGGGAAGGGGGGTGCCCAAATAAGGGCCCCCATCAGTCCACCAAAGAAAAGGTGGGAAGATGTTAGGTTGGGCGGGGTAGCAAAGGAGGAAGAAGGGGAAAGGGCCCAAAAAATTAGAAAGGGGATGTTAAACGGGGCCCAAGACAAAAAAAAAAGGGGAATGGGAAAAAAAAGGGGGAAGTCAATTTTTTCAGGGGGTTCAGGGGAAAGAAACCTAATGGAGGTTGACTGGAAAAAAAATTTTTTTCAAAAAATTTTGGGGGAAAAAACTCCCTAAAATTTTTAAGTAGAAAGGGGAGGAAAACATCCTGAAAGGAAATCAATCAAAATCATCAAAAGGGGGTGTTTGAATGAAGAACATAAAAAAGGAGCAGTTGGGGGGAAAAAAAAAAAAAAGGGGTGGAAGAGAAAAAAGGGGCCAGTCTGCAGAGGACAACCAGAGGGAAAAGAAAGGAAAAGCACACACAGAACCACCAAAAAACCCCCCAAAGCCAAACACTCCCCAAATTTAACCCCACCCCACACTAGGGAAAACCCCCCAAAGCCACTCCCGGCCCCCCCCCAAAAACCCTCAGAATGCAGTGCTGGAAGGCCCAATCGGGGGGGAAACGAAATTAGGAAGTGACAAAATAAAAACATAAAATCACAAACCCCAAATTCCGGGAAAAAATAAACCCCTTTTCCCCAAGGGATTCAGATCCAAAGGGGACAGAGGTGGAGGGGGGGAAAAATTCCCCCAAAAAAACCAAAGGGGTTTTTGGGGGACCGGGAAAGAGGAAGAATTTCCATAAATTATTTAAAAAACCTTTGTCCTGGGGGGTCCCAAGGTGGAAAACTGCAGTCTTTTTTAAAAAGAACAGAAAAGGGGCCCCAAATCAAGAATATGATGAGGAAAAACCCGTGTGGCATAAAAAAAGTATGTTACAATTTATTCACATATACCCCAAACCCAAAAGGCTGCCCCCCCAAACCCGTGGGATGCTAAGGGCTTAACAATTTATAGGGTCCCTTTGTTAAGTCAGTACCATGGTTCATTGACGAAAAAAGGGAAACCCCCGCTGAAAATTTTGGGGTTTCCCCGGGGGGAATTTTTTATTTGCCTACCTGCTGGTTGGTACGGTGCACTCTCTCTTCTGCATTGCCATCTGTCCGTCGTGTACATTATTATTTTTCTAAAGTTACATATTTGTATATGGGTGAAGGAATATAACAATGTCCTTAGTTTGTTTGCCCCAATTTCCCCCTTGCCCCGGTCTCCAGGCCTCTTCAACTGTGTTTGAAAAGGGGGGCTCTGCCCTGACAGAGCTGGTCTTGGAATCGGTGATTGCATTGCTATCGCCTTTTGTATTGCCTGTCAGTCTTTCTGTGCGTGTACCCCCAAAATATACTTTTTTTTGCTGCTTTTTTTGGGGTTTACCCGCATATTAAATGGGTTTTGCCCCCAAAAATGTAGGGGGTTTGTCTAAATTTCTTTAAAAAACTGCCCAAACTATCTCTACGGGGTTGCTGGGAAATTTTTTTGTTGGCCCAAAAACCCCAAAGAATCTCCCAGCCTTTAAATTCCTGACATTATTCGTCCAAATTAAGGGTTGAAAAAAATAAAACACCAAACTGGGGGGTTTTTCCCCCCACGGACTAAAATTCCCCCCCTGAGGTCCCTTTGTAATGTGGAAGGGGTTCAGAGCAATCAGACCCGGCCCCTGAAAACGGTGGTGCACCGGGCTTTTTTCAGGGCGATTGGGGTTCGTTTGGGGGGGGTTAACTAAACTCAATCTTGGGGAAAAAAGAGAGGGGTTTTTAAAGAGGATTTTTTAGAGAAAGGAGGGGGGGAAAAAGATCTGTCTTTTTAAAAAGGTGAAGTCCCCGGGGCCCGAAAAATTTTTTGAGGCATTTTAAAAAAACTTAGGGGGGCCCCGGGGGTTTTTTAAAATTTTGGGGAAAATTTTTCCCAAAAAGCCAAAAAATTGCTGATTATCAAGTTGTTTAAAAAAATGGTTTTTGGGCATATTTCTTCAGTGACAGAGTTGTCGGAAAGGAATAGCCCCAAGGGTGCAGGGGGGGAAACCATAATAGTTTTAAAAAATAAATAAATACATGGAGCGGGGAAAAGCGACCTAAAAGACCAGGAGGCGGGCCCCCCGGGGGGGCTCGACCCCCCAAAACCCCCTGGTGAGAAAACTAGGTGAGAAAAATAAACACCACAAAATACATACACACACACACACACACACACAAAAAAATTTTCATTTTTTTGTCAAGAATGTTTTTGACATAGTACTGCAGTGGATCAGAAATCCAAAGAAGGAAAACAATGAGTGTGGGGTTTAAAGGTGTCAGAGTACGAGGGGGGGTTCCTGTCTCTGGGGGGATGATGAAACTGAAAAATACAATGAGAAAACCCCCTAAGATAAAAAAGGGGATCTGGACAGGCTAAAAGTGAGCTAAAAAAGGGCTCCGGGTTTTTAAACCCCAAATTTAAAAAAGTCGAAAAGTTTGGGGGGAAAAAAAAGCCCCAGACAGAGTACTGGTTGGGGGTAAAAACCTTAAACTTCATAAGGGAAAAAAGGGTCTTGGGGGGGAAAATTATAAAAAACATGTCTCAAAGGAACACATAATCAAAAACTGCGGGGATATGGGCGCGGGGAAAACCTGAGAAAAAAGTTTTCATCTGGTGGCGTTCAACACTGTACACCTTTTTAGGTCCTTTTGGGGGGAGCCCAGTAGGGAAAAAACCTAAAAAAACGTCAAAAAATGGAAAGGAAAAAATTTGCCCGAGGGGGGAGGAGGTTAAAACCACCCTTTTACACTAGAGGGGGGTGGAAAAGGGGGGAAAATAATGTGACTAAAAAAAACTGAGAGGTTTACAAGGTGGAGAGGGCTCAATGTTTGAAGGTGGAAAAGGGAAAAAGGGGCCCAAAAAAAATTTGGGAAAACCCAGATGAGTTATAGGATGTTAGGTTTTTTTTGGGTTGTCAGGAAGTGGAAAAGGGGGAGGAAGAGTAAAAACATTCATAAAGCTTAAAGAAGAGGTATAAAAAAGCTCTGGAACAGGGAAGTACCCAGCCCAAGGGGAAGGGCGGGAAAGGGGCTATGACTCCCCGCAAATATAGGTAGCACACACACACACACACACACACACACACACTGAAAAAAGGTTGAGGGAAATAGGACTAACAAAAATTGGAGGACAGAAGGGTTAAGGAACAAAATCGACATAAAAAAGGGAATCGAAAAAGGTAGATAAAAAAGGGGGAAGTTCAGGGGAAAAAACACAGAAACAAGGGGACAAAAGGGGGAAGCTGAAGACTCGATAAAGGAGATGGGGGGAAAAAAACCTTCACCCAAAAAGGGTTGGAATGGAATAGTTGGAACGAATAGGGGAGGGGAACCATCTTTTTTAAGACAAGGTATGATAAAGCCTGGGAGCAGGAGAGCGAGCCCCCGTGCGGGGCATAGGCGGGGGCCGGGGCGAGTCTCGCCCCCGGGGCCCCCAATTAGGTGGAAAGGGGGAGCACACACACACACAAAAAACACATAAAAACACACACACACACAGGGGGAAATTTTACAAGGGGGGGCTACAAAGGGGGGAATTTCCGCAATTTAAAAATAGAAGCTGGGGGGGAAAAGGGGGCAATGAGATGAGGGGAAAGGGGAAAAAATTTTTTAACAGAAAAATGTTTGTACCCAAGGGCAACAAAATAATGAAAAGGCCAGAACGAGCCCTTGGAAAAGGGGTGGTGTGAGGGGCCCAAAAAAAAAATGCGCTAGAGAATGGAAGAAGATAAGGGCAAAGGACCCAGGGGAAAAGGGAAAAAAAAGGGGCCAAAAAAAATACAAACAAAAAAAGAGGGGAAAAAAAGAAAAAACATAGAAAAAGCGGGCCACCCAAAGCTTTTTTAGTCACATCAAAGGAAAAACAAAGCCCGGACCAGGTAATTTAGGGTTTAGGAAAGAGGGGAAAGGGGACCCCCAAAAAAGGGAAAAAAAGGGGGGAAATCCCAAAGGAGTTTAAAAAAAAGAAGAAACCCCCTGGCTTGGGGGGGGGGCAAAAGGGTAAAAAAACATACAAAGAGGAAAAGGGAGGGCCCTGTGTGTGTGTGTGTACTATTTATTGACTCACAATGGTGGTGGATAACATCTTCTGTCGGGCCTGGGGGAAAAAGGGGTTGGGCATTTTAAAAAAACAATTCTTCAACACACAAAAACTGGGATTTTAAAATTTTAAAACAGCAAAGGGTTTTTCCCTTTTTTAAAAAAAAGACAGACATGCAGATCCCCTTTTTTCCGACTTGAATTTTGCAAAATCAGGGGAAGATTATTGAAAAAGTGGGGGGACCGGAAAAAAAGGGGTTTTTAAAAACCCCGGGTTTAGGGATGGGAAATCCTGTTATAAACCTACTGGGGGGTTGTTTTTTGGACTGTAAAAAGGCTTTGACTCAGTTCCCCCCAAAAGATTAGTGCAAATGCTGAAGGTATAACAGGGAAAGGGGACCAATGGATCGGAATTTCCTACAGGAATGCAGCAGCGAGTCATGGTATGTGACGAGGTGTTGGGTGGCCCCTGCCCCAAGGGGGTTTCCAAGGGGGCAGTCCTGGGGGGGGTGCTGTTTTGTATTGAATAACATGACAGAAGAAAAAACTAAATTTCCCTTTTTTGGAGACAATGTCTTTTTTGAGGAGAATTCAGGCCCGGGGGGAAAACCAGGTAGGACTACAAAGGGAGGGGCGGGGCAGGCCTGGTCCGAAATGGTTCCCGGAGTTCAACCTCAACCCAAATGCAAAGTCATGAAGATCGGGGAAAGGGGAAGAAGACCGCAGACAGAAATAGTCATGGGGCCCAAAGACTAAAGCCCAAAAATGATTTTGGGGGGGTATAAACGAACACATCTCCTGAGGACTTTTAAACCCAAAAAACTGCGGGCTTATGGGGGACTTTAAAACACCTAAAAAGCTTTTTAAAACTCAGAAAGGGGTTCGTTCAGGATTAAAAATCTTCATCGGGTTTTTTGAGAATACAGCAAATTTTTTTCCCCACATGGCCCAAAGGGCGTCAAAAAATTAGAGAAAGTGAGGTTTTTGGGGACTAGTCCGGGGTTAAAAGGGGGATGTCCTATGAGGAGGGGAAAGGGAAAAAGACCTGTTTCACGGGGAGGAAAAAGGGGGGGAGGGATATAAAAATTATAAAATACTGAGAGGAATCGACAAGGTGGACAGGGACAGAATTTTGGAGGGGGACACCCCAAAAAGGAGTCATGTTAAATTGAAGACTCAATGAGTTGTAGGAAAAAGGGGAAAATTTTTTTTTAGTACGGGTTGTTAGGAAGTGGAAAAGTTTGGAAAGAGGGTGGTGGAGGGAAACCATACATAGCTTTAAAAAAAGATATGATAAAGCTCATGGAGATAAAGGGGGACCTAGAAAACAGAAAGGCGTGACCAGGAGGATGAAAACCCCCTGCAACCACAATTAGTGAGTACAATTGGTAAATTTCATACACACACACACACTGTGGCTTCAAAATTTACAATTTATTCGGATATTACCCCCCATATAGGCTGCCTCCCAAACCCAAAGGAACCGGGGAAAGGGTTTAACATCAATAATACCCGTCTTATATCAGTACTTTGGTTCTTTGGGGATACAGGCCCCCCCGCCAAAGCAACAACGTGGTTCATTTGGGAAAAGGGTTTAAAAACCCCTAGCTTGGATAGTATGGTGCACTTTTTTCCCCTTTTTTGCTTTGCCATCTGCCCCCGTCTGAAATTTACTATTATATATCTACATATTAAAAAGTTTACTTGTATATATCGTCTGGTGAAGGCAAATTTAATAGTCTATTGCTTTTTTTTGTTTGCTCCTTATTTCCAAAACCCCGGGTCTCAGGCCATTCTTATTAGGGGAGCTCTGTTTGGGGGGGGGGGAAAATGACGGGCTTGGTATCCCCAGTTTTAATTATCGCTTCTGTATTCTATCATTTTTATTTTACTGTGTGTGTATCCTGCAAGGGTACTGTGCTATTGTTTTTTTGTTGCTTGTATTGAAAACAGTGTTATGGTGGGTTATCCCCCAAAACCGGTGTAAACAACACACAAGTGCCCATTTATCTTTTTTTTGCTATTATTACTATAATGTTATTCATATACACAACTGTAATCCCTCACTCTCCCCCCCTCCCTATCACTACCCCCCCCCGAAAAAACCCCCCCCCCCCCCTCCCCCCCCACCATTCCTCCCCCACACTTTTTTTCCCTTTTTCCCCCCACCACCCTCCCACATTTCACTCTCTCCCACCTCCCCCTTCACTCTCCCACCACCTTCCCTCATGTCACTCTCTCCCATCTCCTTTTGTTTTTCCCCCCTCCCCCCTTCCTTTCAGTCTCCCCCCTCCCTCCCCCCTTGCACTCTCTCCCCCTCTCCTTCCCCTTCCCCTTCCCCCCTCATTACACTCTCTCACCTTTTCCTTTTTCCCCCCCCCAACTCCCCCCTTTTTCCCCTTTCCCACCTCCCCCCTCATTCATTTTCCCCCCCCAACCCCCCCCCATTACCTCTCTCCCAACTCCTTCCTTTCCCCTCTCCCCCCTCCCCAACCCCCCCATTCCCCTCCACCCCCCCCCCTCATTACCTCTCTCCCCCCCCCCCCTCCCTCATTAAATTTCTCCCCCATCCCTCCCCCCCCTTTTTTTTCTCTCCCCCCCCCCCTCATTTCCTCTTTCCCCCCCCCTCCTTCCTTCCCACCTCCCTTTTTTCACTCCCCCCCCCCTCCTTCCTCTCCCACCTCCCTTTTTCACTATCCCCCACCTCCCTCCATCTCCCCCACCCCCCTTCCAACCCTTCCCCCACTTGGGGCTCTCCCTCCCCCTCCCATCTTCCCCTTTTTCCCCTTCCTTCCCCCCCTCCTTTTCCCCCCCTATCTCCCTCCTCCTTCATCCCTCCCTTCCCTTTTTTTTTCCCCCCCTCCCCCCCCCCACACCCTTTTTTCCCGTCCTCTCTTCTTTCTTTTTTTCTCATTCTCTATCTCTCTTTTTACTGTCTCCTCTTCCCATATTAAAACCCCCCCCGGGGCATAATAAAACCCCTTTTCCCGCCAGATTAAAAAACCTTTACCTAATTGGTACTGGAGCCATCCCCCCCTTTTGGTTCAAAACTCATTCCCAATTCTCCTATTCTTTTTGGATTTGGTTTAGCTCACTTTTAAGGGAAAAAGGGAAATAAAAAAAAAGGGATATAGGTAGCATTATTAATTTTATTAGTAGCAGTAGTAGTAATTAAAAAAAAAAAATAATCAATAAACCTTTCAAATAAAAAAAATTTTTCGCGAATCTTTGAAGACGATCTCTTAATAACGTTTCTCTTGCGGATAGCTAACGGAGGACGATCCTTCAGACCCCCAACCCCCTTGAACCCAATAAATTTACCGCTTCACCCCCAAAAAATAAGTTTTTTTTGCAATTAAAAAAAAAAAATTAATTAATAACTTATTTGTTTTTTGGTTTTATAATTATTAGTCTCACTTTTTTTTTTTTTATATAAAATTTGGGGAAAAATGAACACTTTTAAAATTTGGGGGAAAAATTTTTTGGGAAAAAATTTTTTTCTTCATTCGGGGGAAAAAAAGGTGAAAGTGTTTGGGTAAATTTTCAACAAAAAAAAGCTTTTGGGAAAAAGTTTAAAATTTCCCAAAAAAATTTTTTTGGATGTAATAAAATATTTAAAAAATTTTTTTTACCTCTTTTTTAACCAGTGCCCAAAACGGCTCAAAAAACTTTTGGGGGGTGTTTTTCCACACCAATCCACTTTAATTTTTTAGCAGTCATGAATGGGTTTGTCAAGTTTATATTTTGGGGGGAAAAAGGGTTTGGGGTTTTCTTAGCCAAAAAGTGAGGATCCCAAAAAATACCCTTTTTTCTATTAATTTGGTACAGCCTTAAAGGGGTTTTTACTACCGGGGAAAAAATAATACACCGGGAAAACTCCCCCGTAATTTGGGGCCTGGGATAAAAATTTCATCCACCTCTCATTGAAAAAACAAAATTTTTTTCCCCCTTTTTAAAAATTGTATGAAAAACTTTTGAAAAGCTGGGGAAAAACCCTTCATGGATTCTATTTAAAAACAAAATTCCTCTCACTGAGCTACGCTAAGATAAAAAGATTTCAATTGTCCTCAGATTCAGTTTTTTAAAGATGGTGACTTGAATCAGACCTTCGGGGAAAGGGGCTGCTTGGGAATTTTTCGTTAGTGACGAAGGGTTTTTTAAAAAAAAAAGGGGAAGGAAACCCATAAAAAATTTGGGGGGAAAATTATAAACTTAAAAAAGGGGATGTAACATGCCCTTTTAAAAACCCTATTTGGACTCACATTCAGTTTTTCCCGCGAACTGTGGGGCATTTTGTGACGAAAAGGGGTGGGGGTTTTTAAAAATATTTAAAACCAGGGAAAAAAAAATTCCGTAAATGGGGCACAAAAATCTTGAACTATTGCTGGACATTGGCAAAAAAATGATTCTTCAGCCCCTAAAAATAAAAAAAAAAGGGGGGAAAAAGGGGGGGTATTAGAGTTTAAAACATACTGACACATATTGTAGTTTAAAAAATAATCAATATTACATGTCTCGTATTTTTTAAAAGTAAAAAAAAAACCCTTTTTTTATGGTGATTTTAGGATTCAGGATATGAAAAAAAAGAAAATTAAAAAAAACTCATTTAGAAGAATATATTTTTTCAAACATTGTTGATCAGTGTAATCAGCCCCTGGCCTTGGGGTTTGTGTTCAGTCCCTTTCCGATCATATGCTATTTTCTAAAAATTTAAATGGACTGAACACTGACTCCAGGCCGAGGACTGATTACCCAAAAACCCCCCCTTTTATTTCCCCCCCGCTCTTCTCTTTACAAAAAAAGCCCGGGCTGGCGAAACTTTTCCCCCAGTAAAGATTAACAAATGTTGCACAAGGGTCTGTTCCAACTTTTGGGGTTTTCCCAAAACCCTTTCATCATTTTTAAACTATGTTCATTATCATATTTGATATCTAAATTTCCAGTTTTTTTAAAGCCCAGCCTAAGATATATAGTCTTTGACCCTTGGGTTTTGGTTTTTCCCTTAAAACCATCAAAAAAAACCCCAAAAAAATTTTAAAAAAGATAAATCACAGAAGATAACAAAAAACATATTAAAAAAGAAAAATAAAAAAGACAACTTCAAAAGACAACATCAATAAAGACATTAAAAAAAAATATTAAAAAAAAAAACATCAATAAAGACAACATCAAAAAGAAAAAATCAACAAAGAAAAAATTTTTCAAGATTGATGGATTGATTTCACCCACTAAGGTTGGGGGGGCTGATTACCTAAAAATTCACCTGTTCCATTTTTCCCTTTTTATGGAATGGCCCGGTGGGAAAGTTTAATAAAGCCCCCCGTGTTGCATTTTTCCTTTAATTTTTTAAAAAAGAAAATCAAAAAAGACTTTAAAAAAAAAACATAACAAAGAAAAACACCAAACGGGGAAATCAAAAAAAAAATTCAACTACACCACAAAAAAGCATTAAAAAAGGACAACATCAACAGAAAACATTAAAAAAGACATCAACAAAAACAACAATAACAAAGACAACAACAAAAAGACAACATCAAAAAAAAACTCAAAAAGCATAAACAAAAAAAATTTTCAAAAAAAAAAAGGAAACCAACAAAAACACAACAAAAAAAAAAACAAAAAACAACATCAACAAAAAAAATAAACAAGCACATCAACAAAAACACCCAAAAAAAAAACCAAAATGACAATATCACAAAGATAACATTAACAAAAACAACATCAACAAAGACAACACTAACTGTGGAAAATCTGCTGTTTTCCCCAGACCGAAAAACTTCCCAAGTTTTTGGGAAAGGGGGGGGAAAAGCAGACCCACCTATTCCTGTGGGGGGTTTTTTTTTTTTTTAAATTTAAATTTTTGTAAGCCTTAATCTAGTACTGAACCCCCCATGGTTTTGTACTCCACACTTTTATGTATTTAAGCAAAATTAAAAAATGCTTAGTAACTATAACAAACCCCTTATACCCCACACAAGTACTAGTAGGCACTTGTAAACCCGGGGCCCCTTTTATTTCCCTGCCCCTCCAGCCAACGGGCCCCCTTATCACACATAAAAAATTACAGCAGTGGAGGACGACTTATCCTAAGCTTCAGTAAAAATTCTAATATCTTAAAAACATTCAAATTGGTTTCATTTCACCGATAAAGTCATCTGGGCCCGTGTACTGGTATTAAAATGATACATACAGGACCAGGGATCCCGGGCCCCCGCGACCGCAACCCCCCCCTCCACGGGGGCCTGGTAGGGTTTTTAAATGGTTTTGTTCTTTGGGGGGAAATTTTAAAAAGGGGGCCCGGGGTTCCCCCCCCAGAGATCAAGACAACCTCTCCAAACAACCCCCTTTTATAGAGGAAAAAATTTCAGGTAATTAGGGGAAAAGGGTGATAGGGGTTTCCCCCTCTGGGGGTACATACAACCAGTCAGTACTAACCAAAAATAGTAACCAGGGCATCTAACCAGTCAAGGGGGAAATCATCTCAAGCAATAACCCGTCAGTACTAACCAGTCAAATAACCAGTCAGTACTAACCGTCAGTAGTAACCAAAATCAGTAGTAACCAGTCAGTACTAAATCAGTACTAACCAGTCATAGAACTTCAGTAATAACCAGTCAGTACTAACCGTCAGAACCCAAAAGACCCCTTTCAACATTAACAAAGACAACATCAAAAAAAATCCAAACAACATTAAAAAGACAAAAAAAAGAAAACAAAGACAAAAAAAACATCAAAAAAACATCAACAAAAAACATTTAAAAATTAACATCAAAAACATCAACAAAAAAAAAATCAACAGAGACCACATTCAAAGACAACATCAAAAAAAAAAACCAAAAAAACAAAAAGACATCAACAAAAACATCAAAGACAAATTAACAAAGACAACAACAAACACACCAAGACAAACAACTTCAAAAAAAAAATATCAGCAAAGACAAAATAACAAAACAAAAAAAGACTAATCAACAAAGACAAATCAACAAAGAAAAATCAAAAAAAACAAACCAACAAAACAAAGAAAATCTAACAAAGGTAACATCAACAAAGTCACCACCAATAAAGACAACATCAATAAAGAACACCAATAAAAACAAAAAAAAGACAACATCAAAAAGACAAAAAAACAGCATCAAAAAGAAACATCAATAAAGACAACATCAATAAAAAACCAAAAGAGACAACTAAAAAGAAAACATCAACAAAGACAACTTAACATAGACACATCAACAAAAAAATCAACAAAAAAAAATCAACAAAGACAGCAAAAAAAGACAACTTAAAAAGACAACAAAAAGGCAACATTAACAAAGATAACATCAGAAAAAACCCAAAAAAGACACCCAAAAAAAAACATCTGCAACATTAAAAAAGACAAAAGAAAGACAACAACAAAAAAAACAAAGATCTAAAGACAAAAACAAAAGGGAAACATCACCAAAGAAAAAGAAAAGAATAACAAAAAGAAAACATTAAACATCCAATAAAGTTAATAAAAAAAAAACAAAGGAACATCAACAAAGACAAACAAAGAAAATCAAGAAAACAACACCAAAACAATATAAAAAAAAAAAAAAAAAGAAAATCCCAAGGAAACCCCCAAAAAGACAACGCCAACAAAGACAACATTATAAAAGACAAATCAAAGACAACAACAAGAAAGACAACATAAATAAAGAAAATGTCAACAAAGACAACATTAACAGAGACAATTTAAAAGACAACACCAACAAAGAAAACCAACAAACAAAGAAAGCATTAACAAAGACTACCCCAAAACAACAACAAAGACAATATCAAAAAAAAACACCAAGATAACACCACAAAGACAACAAGATAACCCCCACAAAGACAGCACCAACAAAGACAACCCCCACAAAGACAGCACCAACAAAGACAACACCAAAAAAGACAACACCAACAAAGACAACACCAACAAAGACAACATCAATAAAGACCGCATCAACAAAAACAACAACAAAAGCAACATCAACAAAATCAACACCAAGACAACATCAAGAAAACATCATCAACAAAGACAACACCAAGACAACACAACAAAGACAACATCAAAAAGACAACATCAACCAAAGACAACATCAACAAATATAACATCAACAAAGACAGCAACAAAGACAAAATAAACAAAATCCATAAGAAAATGACTGGAAAAAAACTAAGCAAAAATTTTTTCCAAGAGGAAAGTAAAAAAAAATACCCAAGATATTCAGACAATTTAACATTTCATGCAAATGGTGTTCATCATGTTATATAGTGTTTCATAATGGTGTAGATTGTGTCGTATAGTGTTCTTAAAGTTACTCATCATGTCTTATAGTGTTCATAATGATATTCATCGTGTCTTATAGAGTTCATAAAGGTATTCATCATGTCTTATAGTGTTCATAAAGATACTCATCATGTCTTATAGTGTTCATAATGATGTTCATCTTGTCTTGTAGTGTTCATCGTGTCGTATAATGTTCATCGTATCGTATAATGTTCATTCTGTCATACGGATCGAGGGCTAACTCACTTACAACGATCAATTTTCATTAACCTGACGATTTGAAATTTTCTGAAAACAATCCATGGACATTTGGAATCAGAATTGAAAGTGTTTTATAGGGAAATAGTGTGAGCCTGACGACATGTTTGTGATAAGTGACATATCACTAATGTTGTGTTCTAGATCATTACTACATAATCAGTGTTGATGGACTGGGCTGACAGTTTCTACTGCCTGCATTTTCTGATACTTGGCACTTCTGTTATACTAGATAGAGTTGTCTCTCTGGACGAATCCACCTGGACTTTTACCATTGGTGGAAGCTCCTGATGATGTGTTGATTACAAGACGAAAGGAGTAGAACTGTCATTTAACTCGCTCTGTGGTTATTTTGCAACATTTATCTGTCGTTCGTGACCAAAACAAGATGAACATAAATATATACAGAGAAAGATCGTAGTCAGCAGGACTCGATACTGCCTCTGAGACGGACAAGATTCCCAGGCAGCGCTCTAGACCACTCGGCCACACAAATGCCACATAGACTTGGCAGCCTGGTTCACTAGCCATGCAATACTCGATACTGCAGTATCAAGTCTTGCTGACTGCGATCTTTCTTCGTATATACCTGCTTGTTTCTGCGTGGTGAATTGATATAAAAATAGTTTGTGAGGTCAGAACATACAGGACGAGATTGAAATAGCTTGAATCCATGCTTGAGGCTCACTGACGTGCCCAGGCTGCCCTGTCTATGTAGCATTTGTATATATATATATATATATATATATATATATATATATATATATATATATATATATATATATATATATATATATATATATATTTTTTTGAAATATAAATAGGATGGGGTCCCCCTCTAGTGCAAATTGTGGGACCCATAGCCTCGGAGAAGTGGATAAAAAGGCTTCAAGGAAGAATATTTGGATTTTTTTCTGAAGCCATTTGAATATTCCACTTCTCCTACCACCCCATCCTATATACACACATACATGCATATAAATGCTTTATTAATAGACAGAATACATTTATAGAACACAAACATGAATACAATGGTACAATATGTCAAGATTATGAATCTCCCCCAGTTCCCCCGAAGCCGGACGCGAGCCAAGTATGCAGCATGCGTTGCCCCTCTGGATGGCCACACTGAGACGCTGGAACATGAACGTGGCTGCCCTTGGGTCCCTGGTGGTGTCGATGAGTCTGGAACCCAGTTCTTTAAGGAAACGTGTTGCATTTCCCCACGCTCCCAAGGTCTCTGATCCCACTGGGACAAATTTATACTGTTGCCGATCTTGTACTCCTCTCTGTGGTCAGCAGCTCCTCTCTGTCGCCCAACACTGTGATGGATGTAGGTGTCAGCCAGTGTCGACACACAGGTATAATCCCATGCTAAGAGCTTGCTATTCTTCCAAGGATAGATGGTGATCCCGTCGGGGCGGTTTGCTGGGTTGTGGGCGTTGTTGGCTGCTAGTGATCAAGGCTCTCTCTCGGCTGGGCATCCAGCTGTAGCAAGGGTTCTCTTTATGATGTCGTTGACCTCATTGTGTCTTGCATGCCAACCCTTGGTTTTAGAACAGTTAAGACCATGTAGACCATATTGGTCGGCTTGCGCATCGCTGCAAATACACGTATATTCCGTGTGAATAGGGGCAGCAAGGCGCAGAGCCACTGTAATCGAAGGGTCTTAGGGTCGAGGCGTGTTCCCATGGCCGAAATGGGAACTGTTTGGAGGAAGTCCCCAGAGTGAAGTGCACTCACAGCTAGGAGACGGGCAGTCTCCCTGTCTGATGTTGCGGCCCTGAGCATATTGGCAAGTATCTTTTCAGTGATGGGGCCGTCCCAGCTTGACTGTTTGTAGGCCAATTCTTCACTAGGTTTTGGTGTTGGAGCAGCAAGAGTCTCCCAGTCAGTGATGACACTGGTGTAGCAAGGGTCCTGTATTCCTGCTGAATCACTGAGGTTGTCTGGAAGAATTTGTTTTATTAGCTCATTTGATGCTATGGAAGAGGATAAGAAAGCTGGTAGGGCAATCTGGGAGGATTTGCGTACTCCCAGCCCCCCAAGTCTGACTGGAAGTGAGGCTTGCAACCACTGTCCATCTTCCAGGAAAGATTCAATACACTTTCTAGCATATATATATATATATATATATATATTTATGTCGTGCACGGTAGGTATAACTGGTCAATTAGCAAGAACTCATTTAAAAGTAAGTAATTTCTAAAATTTTCTCTTATTCGTTTAAAGATATATTTTTTTCATTTATTTTGATTTAAAAATTAATAATTTTGTACCAAAAGTATCTTAGAAAACTTACCTAACCTTATTATAACAATGTCTTATATACCATATGTATTATACTTGTGTAGTATATGAACTAATTGTACTATACTTGTGAGTATGTGGTGTAAGACCAGCCTTTAGATGTAAGATCCCTTGAAGCCTATGACGTCACAATACCCGCTGACGTCAGAGGCTCTGCGCTATATGCCCACGCAGAGGCATCGCCCTCACTACACGATAGACCTAGAAGCAGACAGGAAGGTGCTGGGTTGCGTTCCCTCTCACTTAATATAGCTACTCAACCATCCATCAGTGAGTTTACTTGATACTCCTTATATCTCTCTCATTACCCACACAACAACAAGCGCAATTTAATTTAGCCTAATCCAGCTAAATATATTTTAGATACGTTTACAATAATTTAATAATAAACAAACACACTGAAATATATTTTTTTCGTTAGGTTAAGAATGATTTTGCGAAATTATTGCATACACAAATTTTCCCTTGCTTTATACGGCAAGAAGAGTGTTGCTATTTAAACCAAAATCGCAAGTTTTACCTATTTGGCACGGTATATTATTATATATATATATATATATATATATATATATATATATATATATATATATATATATATATATATATATATATATATATATATATATATATATTCTGTCAAGGTTGAGTTGTCCAAACAGGGGAAAATTGCCTGTAATTAGTTTTACATGAAATGGTAGGATTGCTGGTGTCTTTTTTCTGTCTCATAAACATGCAAGATTTCAGGAATGTCTTGTTACTTCTACTTACACTTAGGTCACACTACACATTCATGTACAAGATATATATATATATATATATATATATATATATATATATATATATATATATTTTTTATATCACAAACCCTCTGGGTTTTCTTCTATTTTCTTACTAGTTTTTCTTATATTTTCTTAATTGTTTTTCTTCTATTTTCTTACTAGTTCTTGTTCTTATTTCCTCTTATCGCCATGGGGAAGTGGAACAGAATTCTTCCTCCGTAAGCCATGCGTGTCGTAAGAGGCGACTAAAATGCCAGGAGCAAGGGCTAGTAACCCCTTCTCCTGTATATATTACTAAATGTAAAAGGAGAAACTTTCGTTTTCCTTTTGGGCTACCCGCTTCAGTGGGGAAAAGGCCGACGTGTTGAAAGAAAGAATATATATATATATATATATATATATATATATATATATATATATATATATATATATATATATATATATATATATTCTTCGCCTGCTCTTGCGAATTCCTAGCATTGTAAAAATCTCTAGTTGTGTCGATGCATGCAGGGATGAGATGAAAAGCTGTAAGCCACCTGCCTGAAAGATGGCTC
Source organism: Cherax destructor (assembly GCA_009830355.1). Lineage (NCBI taxonomy): Eukaryota > Metazoa > Arthropoda > Malacostraca > Decapoda > Parastacidae > Cherax > Cherax destructor. The sequence continues at coordinate 17,428 of WNWK01025923.1, forward strand.
CCTTGGATCAATGTCTAGCGTGAGCTGGATGCCAAGGTATTGGACCAATGTGGTACGATCGTTATAAGAACACAAGAAAGAAGGAACACTGCAGCAGGCCTACTGGCCCATGCGAGGCAAGTCCAAGGCTCCAACGACTTAAGCCAATGTCCCGACCCAGCCAGGTCAGGTTACATTCACTTAAGGAAGGAGCACTGCATCTGACCTAGTAGCACAAGCTAGTCAGGACCAACTCACACCCAACCGCACCCACTCATATAATTATCTAGCCGACCACCTGGTCAGGTCACTTCCACTTAAGGAATTAGTATGGCTACTGACCTGGTAGTACAAGTTAGTCAGGTCCAAACTCACACCCATCCACACCCACCCATGTATTTATCTAACCTATCTTTAAAACTACACAACGTCTTAGCATCTATGATGGTACTCGGGAGTTTGTTCCACTCATCCACAACTCTATTACCAAACCAGTGCTTTCCTATATCCTTCCTGAATCTGAACTTTTCCAACTTGAAACCAGTGCTGCGAGTCCTGTCTTGGCTGGATATTTTCATCACGCTATTTACATCCCCTTTATTTATTCCTGTTTTCCATTTATACACCTCAATCATATCCTCCTTAATTCTACGCCTTTCTAGAGAGTGCAGATTCAGGGCCCTCAGTCTATCCTCATAGGGAAGATTTCTGATACATGGGATCAACTTTGTCATCCTCCTTTGTATGTTTTCCAGTGAATTTATATCCATTCTGTAATACGGTGAAAATTAAGACACATGTGCAATATCTGGGTATCTTTATAGTAAACGTTTCGCCAATCAGTGGCTTTATCAATACAAAATTCTAGGACATAATATGAAGAGAGTAGAACTATATACAAAAGATGAGGTAATCAATCCCTCGGCCTAGGAGTAGGTGTGTTCAGCACCGTTGGTGTAGAGAATCTGAAGTCCAGGTAAGAATGCCTGACCTTGTCGGTATTGTATACCACTCTTTTACAACTTGTCAGACACTCCAACATCATGGAATCTTGATTCTGAGGACCTGCACATAACCTTCTTCACGGCTACGACTACTACTACCCATCTCTTTGGGAATGACCTGATGGAAATAAATGGTATAAAATACCGACACAATGGAAAAATAAACACATAAGCAGTATAATGTGATCCTTTATTGACAACGTTTCGCCCACGCAGTGGGCTTTATCGAGTCACAGACAGATCTACCTGGAAAATGAGCAACATGGAGATATATATAGGGTACAGTCAGGTGGAGAATGCTGGGTCAGGTGGAGAAAGCTGCATGTGAGTCTTAAAGTAGTGTGATAGTTAAAAACATTGTGTGACTTAAGGACCTGCAGTGTACCATTCTTGAGTTCTAGGTGGGATAGCGTTGAAGAAGTTTCTTGGCAATAGGTTCAGCTATGTTGTAGAAGCCGTTGTTCTGGTTGAAGTTGTTGGATATACAGATGAGTGATGATTCTAGGATTCTTCGGTATTGGTGTTGTCTTCTTGGCGATGAGTCTTGCGTTTCTGTAGTTGATTAAATGGTTGTGTAAATTTCGGTGTTGAACACAGGCATTTCTTGAGTCGTCAGATCTGCCTGCGTACTGGTGTTCTGAAATGCGTGTTTGTAGGTCTCTGGATGTTTCGCCAACGTATAATTTGCTGCAGCCATTACAAGGGATTTGTATACCCTGCCGTGGATTGAAGCTTTTCCTGTCTGTTACTGGTAATGTCCTTGATGGTGGTGGATGTGGAGGTGGATACTCGGAATGAGGTCTTAGAAAAAATGTTGGAAACGTGTTTGGAAATGGAGTTGGTGAGAAGGGTCCTTCTCTTCTCTTCCTTGGAAATGGAGTTGGTGGGAAGGACTCTTCACCAACTCCATTTCCAAACACGTTTCCAACATTTTTCTAAGACCTCATTCCGAGTATCCACCTCCACATCCACCACCATCAAGGACATTACCATAACAGACAGGAAAGCTTCAATCCAGGCAGGTATCAATCCCTTGTAATGGCTGCAGCAAATTACGTTGGCGAAACATCCAGAGACCTACAAACACGCATTTCAGAACCCAGACGCAGGCAGATCTGACGACTCAAGAAATGCCTGTGTTCAACACCGAAATTACAAACCATTAATCAACTACAGAAACGAAACTCATCGCCGGAAGCAAACGCAATCCGAAGAATCTAGAATCATCACTCATCTGTATATCCAACACTTCAACCAGAACAACGGCTTACAACATAGCTGAACCTATTGCCAGAAACTTTCAACGCTATCCACCTAGAACTCAAGAATGGTACACTGCAGGTCCTTTAAGTCACACTATGTTTAACTATCACACTACTTAAGACTCACATGCAGCTTCTCCACCTGACCCAGCATTCTCCACCTACTGTACCCTATATATCTCCATGTTGCTCATTTTCCAGGTAGATCTGTCTGTGACTCGATAAAGCCCACTGCGTGGGCGAAACGTTGTCAATAAAGGATCACATTATACTGCTTATGTGTTTATTTGGGAATGACCTATTTCCACTGGGGAATCCCGCCTACCAGTGACTATGACCTCGTCTGCTACCCGTCCCTCTCAGCTGACGCCTATTTAAGGTCAGGCATTCTTACCTGGACTTCAGATTCTCTACACCAACGGTGCTGAACACACCTACTCCTAGGCCGAGGGATTGATTACCTCATCTTTTGTATATAGTTCTACTCTCTTCATATTATGTCTTAGAATTTTGTATTGATAAAGCCACTGGATGGCGAAACGTCTACTATAAAGATACCCAGATGTTGCACATGTGTCTTAATTTCATCTTGTCGGTATTGTATACCATTCTTGTAATACGGTGACCAGAACTGTGCAGCATAATCTAAATGAGGCCTAACCAAAGATATATAGAGTTGAAGAACAACCTGAGGACTTCTATTATTTATACTTCTTGATATGAAGCCAAGGATTCTGTTAGCTTTATTGCAAACACTTATGCACTGTTGTCTTGGCTTCAGATTACTACTAACCAGAACTCCTAAATCCTTCTCGCAATCACAAGTAATAAGATCTACATTATGCAGCTTATATGTGGCATGGTTATTGTCCTGCCCAACATTTAGAACTTTGCATTTATTTACATTAAACTGCATCTGCCACTTCTCCGACCACTGCATCAGTCTATTCAAATCATCCTGGAGTGCTCTAATGTCCTCATTTGAATGAATTGGACGGCCTATTTTGGTGTCATCAGCAAATTTACTAATGTTACTATTTATTCCCTCATCTATGTCGTTTATGTAAATTGTAACAACAGGGGGCCCAAAACTGACCCCTGTGGAACACCGCTTGAGACTCGCCTCCATTCTGATTTCTCTACATTTATGCAAACTCTCTGCCGCCTATTTGTCAACCATGCCTCTACCCAGGAAAAATTTTCTCCTCCTATTCCGTGTGCCTTAAGTTTCCCCAGTAGCCTCTGATGTGGAACTCTATCGAAAGCCTTACTGAAGTCCATATACACAATATCATATTCATTACCATGATCTACCTCCTCAAACATCTTAGTGAAAAAAGTTAGTAAATTCGTAAGACAGGAACGCCCCTTAGTAAAACCGTGTTGAGATTCATTAAATCAATTTATGCTTTTCAAGATGGCTACGAATTGCCTCGGCAATTATTGATTCCATAAATTTACCAACTATGGAGGTAAGGCTTATTGGTCTATTGTTCGAAGCTAAGGACCTGTCACCTGCCTTGTAAATAGGTATTACATTTGTCCTTTTCCACTTGTCTGGCACTATGCCAGTTTGTAGTGATATATTCAAAAGATTTGCCAAATGTTTGCTAAGTTCCTCTTTACATTCCTTTAAAACTCTTAGAAACAGTTCATCAGGGCCTGTGGATTTGTTAGGTTTTAATTTCTCTATTTGTCTGAGGACCATGTCAATAGTTACCCCAATCGAGCATAGTCTATTATCTTCCTGTTCTACATAATTTATTATTTCTGGAATTCCGCTAGTATCTTCCTGAGTAAAATCTGAGAGGAAGTAAGTATTGAAAATTTCACACATATCCTAATCACTGTCCGTAATCTGTCCTGAGTTACTCTTAAGTGGGCCTATCTTGTCCCTAATCTTACTTCTGTATACCTGAAAGAACCCTTTTGGGTTACTCTTCGAATCCCTTGCGACTTTAGCCTCATAATCCCTTTTTGCTTTTCTTATTCTTTTTTTTATTTCTCTCTTTAATTGAAAAAAAAAAAATTCTTATCTGTCCATCCCCTCTTTTGATAAGCCTATATATGCCTCTCTTTTGACCAATGAGATGTTTTAATCTATTGTTCATCCATTTAGGATAATTTTTGTTAGATCTAATTTCCCTACTTGGAACAAAAGTTGTCTGGGCAGCTAGAACTACGCTCTGAAAAACGTCATATTGGCAACCAAAACCACCTACCTGACCCATAGTCAGGTCATCCCAATTTAGCCCACCTAGGTAATTTCTCAGCCCCATGAAATTGGGTACACGAAAGTCTGGAACAGATACTTGATTGCAGTTACCTGGGTAATTTCATGATATATTAAAACTAAGTGATTTGTGAACGCTTTCTCCAAGCTCTTCATTAACCTCAAGATTATTAATTAGTGATTCTTTCTTAGCAAGAACCAAATCAAGCAAGTTGCTACCTCTAGTTGGTTCTGTCACAAACTGTTTTAAAAAACAATCCTGAACCGTATCAAGAAAGTCACTAGACTCGAGATTACCTGTCTCATTGTTCCAATCAATTTGTCTAAAGTTAAAATCTCCCATTAACAAAACATTTTCATATCTAGACGCCTTATGAATTTCGTCACATTGCAGCTTACTGCAACCCCTATCCAGACTTGGGGGCCTGTAAATCACACCCAAAATTAATTTTTCACGACCCTCGAGAAACTGTAGCCAAACAGATTCTGTGTCCGCTGTTTATAATCTTATACCTTGTTTAACACAACAAATTAAATTATCTCTGACATACATCGCCACTCCACCACCCTTCCTGTTGACCCTATCAGTGTGGGATAGTTTATAACCCTGAATGTTGCACTCGGAAGGCATTTCTCTATCTTTCAGGTTGAACCAGGTCTCTGTTATAGCAATAATATCTATATTACCTGCACTTGCAAGTAATCTTAGCTCATCTATATTATTTCTTAGACTCCAACTATTTGTATAGTAAACCTTAAGGGAGCTAGTCACTCGTTGCCCTCTACTCTCTCTCTTTGTTTGTTGATCAATTGCTTTGCATTTACAAGCAACTTTATTTTTAATCTTGTCTTTTAAACATATCCCTGGGGTATCCTGGTAATATCTGCTGTTTCAGACTAATACTACAGCCTGATTGTTTCCCACAAACACCACCCTTTATCAGTTTGTCCTACATACCAATCATCAGTTTCAAAGTCCGAGATCCAGACACAGTTGCCAGAAATTGTCCCATATCAACTCAGATCTGAATCGGCTAATGCAACCACTCCAGCCCCAGAGTAGTGAAGCCCCATTCCCTTGCAGATAATATCACGTTATGCATGATTTGTCCCAGTTATCTGACATGAATGGTAATTGCAAGTTCCTTGCAGTACCTGTCTAGCCAGCAATTTATACCAATTGCCCTAGACATCCATTATTGCCCACTCCTCTCAGGCAAATGCTACATATGATTGGGATCCCTCCCTTAGACCTAACTACTTCTATGGCTGACCTATACTTATCTAGTAGCTCCTGTCTTCTGCCCTTCCCAATGTCATTACCACCAGCACTAAGACAGATAATAGGCTTGTTCCCATTACCTGACATATTATCCAACCTGCTGACTATGTCACCAACAACAGCTCCTGGGAGGCACACCCTCTGTGACCTTCCTGTCTCTGTTACAAAAAGCACGGTCCATATATCTTACCTAAGAGTCTCCCACAATCAGAATATTCTTACCTTGATTAGCAGGGGAGCCAGTGGTACCTTTAACCTCACTGACCACTGAAGTACACTCGTCCTGGAGAACAGAGAATCGATTTCCTACCTTCACATCTTCTCTATTAACCTTCTTTATCTTCCTTCTTCCTGAATTGTGAACCACTTGCCACTTAAAGCGGCTGCCACTTTCACTGTTGGTAGCCATTTCCTCCTTACCAGCTCCAACCATCTCACACTCACTCCCACACCCATCTAGGCGAAGCTTCAGCCTCCTATTTTCCTCCTGAAGAAGTAGAACCTCCTTCTTCAACACTTCAACCTGAGATTCTAAAACACTGCAGTGAGCCATGTGCTCGGTATCACCCCACGCTAATTCCCAGACAGCTTAGGACAGGTATGACCACACGTGACCACTGACCTCAGCGGAGACATCCTTTCCATCCCCTTGGGCTGTCATAAATAAATGTTATTAGTTTAAAATTAATTGCCCCAGAGGACGTATATTCAAATCATCAGTCAGTGGATAAGGACTGAATATTACATACGTGGTTGGACTCAAAAGTCCGCACCTCACTGCCGTCTAAAAAAGGACAGTTTCAAACTTCTCCTGACTACAAGAACTGCGCAGTCCCCCTGTGTCAACAAGAAATTATAAACCTACCTTGCTCGTTGTAACATGAGCAATGGTGTTCACTCCACCTTACGACATATATGGGTGTCTTGATTGCAGAATGTTGCTGATGAGTCACCATCTTGTTCAATGAAGTACACTGACGATTGTCTCTATGTTTGTATTTTAGCAGTAATAAGAAGCTGCGCACACTTCTCTGTAATATACCACTATTTTATGATTAATTATCACTAAAACGCGCTGGAACAGAGTTCTTATCCGATTTCCCGGCGTTAGTGGAGATTGATAAGAGATCGGATGGCACGACAAATGTTCCTTTGTTAGGTCAAATTAAGTGCCTCAAGCCTTCCCTCTTTGGTTTCTTAAGTCAATCTAACGCCCTCCTGCGCTCCTGGCCTCAGTTTGCTCGTTATCGCTGACCTAAGCATCAATTTCCCACTTGCTAAACACTGCAACAGTTTGCAATTCAAATGCTTGTGTTCTTTAAATATTTCGATCACTGAGAGCACATGATTGTAATGTCAAGTGTATAAAAATGAAACAGTAGATTTCTTTAACTTTCCTGCTACGGCAAAGAGTCCCATTTATCTCAAATGTCTATCACTCATATACACTACCAATAACCTCAAGAGGCTTGGTATACATGCCTCAGTGTTGTTTGGGTACAAACATCTGTTACAAATTAAACTGTTGACCAGGAAGCCAGATGCCATCTGGCCCTTCCTAAGGGCTCTGCCCTTGAAAGGGCAGAAGGGGGCTGAAAGGGCTGATACCCCTCCTTTCTTGGAGAAATTTCTCCACAATATATATATATATATATATTACAGGGAGGTACCACTTCTAGAACTTTACTGGGGACCCTCCTCCTCTGAAAAACTATAAATGTACCTCAGGAAAACTCAGTGTTCTCCCTGGAGCTGTTTGAATATTTTCTTCTACCCCCTATATATATATATATATATTTTATATATATATATATATATATATATATATATATATATATATATATATATATATATATATATATATATATATATATATATATATATATATATATAGATGGAATACATTGACAAAAACACAAACATGAACATGGATACATTGGTACAATATTTCAAAGATTGTGAATCTTCTCCAGCTCTCTGAAGCTGGACGTGAGCCCAGTATGCAGCAAGCATTTACCCTCTGGATGGCCACACTGAGGCGCTGGAACATGAAAGTGGCTGCCCTTGGGTCCCTGGTGGTGTCGATGAGTCTGGAACCCAGTTCTTTAAGGAAACGTGTGGCATTTTTCCCCATGATCCCAAGTCTCTGATCCCACTGGGACAATTTGATACTGTTGGCTTATGTCCCTGTACCTGCCGATCTTGTACTCCTCTCTGTGGTCAGCAACTCCTCCCTGTCGCCCGACACTGTGATGGATGTAGGTGTCAGCCAGTGTTGACACACAGGTATATATTTCCATGCTAAGAGCATGCCATTCTTCCAAGGATAGATGGTGATCCCATAGGGGTGCTTTGCTGGGTTGTGGGTATAGTTGGCTGCTAGTGCTCAGGACTCTCTCTCGTGGGCATCCAGCTGTAGCAAGGGTTCTCTTCATGATGTCGTTGACCTCATTGTGTCTTGCATGCCAACCCTTGGTTTTAGAACAGTTAAGACCATGTAGACCATATTGGTCGGCTTGCACATCGCCGCAAATACACGTATATTCCGTGTGAATAGGGGCAGCAAGGCGCAGAGCCACTGCAATACAAAGGGTCTTAGGGTCCAGGCGTGTTCCCATGGCCGAAATGGGAACTGTTTGGAGGAAGTCCCCAGAGTGAAGTGCACTCACAGGTAGGAGACGGGCAGTCTCCCTGTCTGTTGTTACAGCCTTAAGCATGTTGACAAGCATCTTTTCAGTGATGGGGCCATCCCTACTTGACTGTTTGTAGGCCAGTTCTGCACTATGTTTTGGTATATATACATACATATATATATATATATATATATATATATATATATATATATATATATATATATATATATATATATATATATATATATATATATATATATATATCTATATATATATATATGTATATATATATATATATATATATGTCGTGCCGATTAGGTAAAACTGGTCAATTAGCAAGAACTCATTTAAAATTAAGTCCTTTCTAAAATTTTCTCTTATACGTTTAAAGACATTTTTTTTTCATTTATGTTAATGTAAGAATTTAAAATTTTTGTACCAAGAGAAACTTTGAAAACCTACCTAACCTTATTACAACAAGCTCAATTTAATTTAGCCTAACCCAACTAAATATATTTTAGATACGTTAACAATAATTTAATAATAAACAAACACAATGAAATATATTTTTTCGTTATGTTCAGAATGATTTTGGCGAAATTATTGCATACACAAATTTTCACTTGTCTTATATGGCAAGGTGAGCGTTGCTATTTAAGCCAAAATCGCAAGTTTTACCTAATCGGCACGACATATATATATATATATATATATATATACAGTGGTACCTCTACTTACGAGCTTAATTCGTCCAGACGGCTATTCAAGTGCCAATACTGAAGGAATTTGTTCCCATAAGAAATAATGAAAATTAGGTTAATCCATTTCAGACCCCCAAAAATACACTTACAAAAGCACCTACAAAATTACACTTACATAATTGTTCGAGTTGGGAGGTGCTCGTAAGTAGAGGTATATATATATATATATATATATATGTCGTGCCGATTAGGTAAAACTTGCGATTTTGGCTTAATAGCAACGCTCACCTTGCCATATAGGACAAGTGAAAATTTGTGTATGCAATAATTTCGCCAAAATCATTCTGAACATAACGAAAAAAATATATTTCATTGTGATTGTTTATTATTAAATTAATGTTAACGTATCTAAAATATATTTAGTTGGGTTAGGCTAAATTAAATTGCGCTTGTTGTAATAAGGTTAGGTAGGTTTCAAAGTTTCTCTTGGTACAAATTATAAATTCTTACATTAACATAAATGAAAAATATATCTTTAAACGTATAAAGAAAATTTTAGAAAGGACTTAATTTTAGATGAGTTCTTGCTAATTGACCAGTTTTTCTAATCGGCACGACATATATATATATATATATATATATATATATATATATATATATATTAGGTTAATCCATTTCAGACCCAAAATACACTTACAAAGCACCTACAAAATTACACTTACATAATTGTTCGAGTTGGGAGCTGCTCGTAAGTAGAGGTATATATATATATATATATATATTTTATATATATATATATATATATATATATATATATATATATATATATATGCTAGAATTCGCAAGAGCAGGCGAAATATTCACAAACACTGATCTCTGGCCGTGATCAGTGTTTATATATATATATATATATATATATATATATATATATATATATATATATATATATATATATATGGAAACACATAAGTAATGATGCCAGGGACGTTCAGCCAGGAATACATTTTTATTTGTGTACAATTTCCTAACACCATGGTAAAAGCAAACACCGGACCCCAGGTCCAGAATAATGTGGCATCGCCTCGGCTGCTCTTGCCACACGGAGGCCGCCAATTATTAAATATCGGGTGGCGTGAGAGGCAGTCGTAGAGAAGCTGGGCGGAGCCTTGGCTTCGTGCTGGAAGGTGATGGCAAGGAGAGGGAGGGAGAGAGAGAGAGAGAGAGAGAGAGAGAGAGAGAGAGAGAGAGAGAGTGAGAATGACAACGAAAAAATGATCAGTTACTAAGACGGGTCTACCTGACTTGACTGATGGTCGCAGCTGCCTCGCCTGTTTATTCACCTTAATCACGTAAAATTGTCAGGAATCCATTGTTTGTATTTTAGCCCTGAGACTTGTGTATCACCTGCGAGTGGTATGGTTTGTTTGCAATCGTGTCATTACGATTTCGTGAGTCACTCCGAGGTTAGTAATG
>WNWK01025924.1:0-7500 GCA_009830355.1 Cherax destructor
AAACTTTGGGGTCCAGTCCTGGACCCATTATTCCCTTCTGTAATCTTTTGAAAAACCCCACAGGAGGGGAAAAGGGGTAAAAAGGATATCAAACTACCTAACTACGCAACGTTAGATTTGTTGATTTTTTAACCCGGAGGGTTAGCCACCAGGATAACCCAAGAAAGTTATTACGTCATGGGGGCCCGTCTGTCTTTTTTCCCTTTTATGATCCTTCAATCTTGCCCCCCAGATGCCACCCATACCAGTCGACTATCACCCAGGCCCTTTACTTACAAGGTTAAAGGGAAAAATAAGTTTATTCATGATACCAAATACATTAAAATAGATTATCATGCACAGCAGCTTATGTGAGAGAACCGGGAAACCCAAAAAAGCGAGAGGACATATTTTTGGGATCCAGCAGGTGTAAGGAAACATACCCACTTTCCAACCGATACCGGAGGGTTGGGGAGTGAATCCGGCCGCCAGGTCCATGACCCCCTCAGGATCGGCCCGATTAACCAGGCTGTTCTGGGTGCACGCAAACTGACGTACGAACCACAGCCCGGCTTGTCAGGTACTGACTTTAGGTGCCTGTCCAGCGCCTTCTTGAAGACAGCCAGGGGTCTATTGGTAATCCCTGTTATGTATGCTGGAAAGCATACTTAAGTCTTGGGCCCGTGACACTTGTTGTGTTGTCTCTTAGCGTACTCACGGCACCCCTGCTTTTCATTGGGGGGGATGTTGCACCGCCTGCAGAGTCTTTTGCTTTCGTAGGGAGTCATTTCCGTGTGCAGATTTAGGATAAGATAAGGACTAGTCTCTAGGATTTTCCAAGTGTGCCGGGGATCGAATCACGGACACTCAGTGTGTGAGCTGAGTGCGCTATCAACTGAGCCACTAATTATTCAATGCATTTCTGGCAACTAATCATAAGACTGGCATACTACTTAAGAACTATACATAGCCTTTTATATAAGACTTTTTGCGTAGTGAACCACAATCATGAGTACAGTAAGAACGGTAGCTAATGACAAAAGGTCAATTACAATGGAATTACATATTATTTAAACTGGTTCCATGATCAATGATCAGTTCTGTGGAATGATTGAATACAGCTGGTGAAGATACGCTAAATTAAATTAAAATACAAATATAATAGGACAAGATATGTTACCTCTTTTGTATTGGAGCTGAAGGTAGACTGGAAGAAAAACAGGGATAGAATTTGATGAAAACAGGTATATTTGACATAGTGTATTGCTGTCTAGATTACATTACGGAGATGAGGTGCTTTTTAACGCTAGGTCTGAAATGATTGGCAGATACAGGACCTTCAGAGATTTCAGGCAGGGATCTCCAGATTTTAGCCTTTAGGGCATTGAAATTTAAGGACGCGAGGGATATCATAAAGGTGTTTGTGTGTTCTTTTGCAACTATCAAGGAAGAGTTTCAGAGAACGGTGTATATTGGAATTGATTGTCCTCTCTCTCTCTCTCTCTCTCTCTCTCTCTCTCTCTCTCTCTCTCTCTCTCTATATATATATATATATATATATATATATATATATATATATATATATATATATATATATATATATATATATATATATATTGCAAGATTTAGATTTTGCCACCGAAGTGGCTAGTTTATTGTGCACCCCATATCCATCCTGTGGACGGTAGCAAGAGCATATGGATACACAAAGGGGGCAGTAAAGCAAAGAACTACAGACCAATTGCGCTAACGTCCCATATCATAAAAATCTTTGAAAGGGTTCTAAGAAGCAAGATCGCCACTCATCTAGATACCCATCAATTGCACAACCCAGGACAGCAGGGTTTAGAGCAGGCCGCCCTTGTCTGTCCCAACTACTGGACCACTACGACAAGGTCCTGGATGCTCTAGAAGATAAACAGAATGCAGATGTTATATACACAGATTTTGCAAAAGCCTTTGACAAGTGTGACCATGGTGTAATAGCACACAAAATGCGTGATAAAGGAATAACAGGAAAAGTTGGTAGATGGATCTATAATTTCCTAACACATAGAACACAAAGAGTAGTAGTCAACAGAGTAAAGTCTGAGGCAGCTACTGTGAAAAGCCTCTGCCAAAGGCACAGACTTGCTCCCCCCCATTCCTCATCCCCTATCAGACATTGACAGGGGTATAAGAATTTTTTTTGCAAATACACCCGAACTGAGCAGTGTCCACCGTTGAAGACACTGCAAGACTCCAAAACAGACATAAACCAAATCTTTAAATGGGCTGCAGAAAACAATATGAAGTCAATGAAGAAATTTCAATTACTCAGATACGGAAAAGTGAAGAAATTAAAATCTCATCGGAGACAAAAATAATTCCAACCACACAATAGAGCGAAAAACTAATGTCAAAGACCTGGGAGTGTTCATGTCAGAGGATCTCCCCCTTCAAGGACCAAAAACAATGTGAATTGCACTGCTCGAAAAAAACAGGATGGATAAGAGAACCTTCAAAACCAGGGATGCCGCCCATGTTGACACTTTTTCAGATCGCTTGTTCTATCTAGGCTGGAATATTGTTGCACACTAACGCACCTTTCAAGGCGGGTGAAATTGCTGACCTTGAAAATGTGCAGAGAACCTTCACGGCACGCATAAGTGCGATAAACCACCCCAACTACTGGGAACGCTTGAAGTTCCTAAACCGTACTTCTAGAACGCAGGCGGGGGAGATACATTATTATTTAAAGGGAAAAATTTTCGAGGGCTTAGTACCAAACTTGCACACAAAAATCACTCCCACGAAAGCAAAAGACTCGGCAGGCGATGTAACATTCCCCCAATGAAGAGCAGGGGTGCCCTACACGTTGGGGGCCAAATAAGTGTGAGGGGCCCAAGATTGTTCAACTGCCTCCCAGCATACATCAGGGGATTACCAACAAGCCCCTGGCTGTCTTCAAGAGGCACTGGACAGGCACCTCAAGTCGGTACCTGATCAGCCGGGCTGTGGTTCGTACGTTGGACTGCGTGCGGCCAGCAGTAACAGCCTGGTTGATCAGGCCTGGTCCAACAAGAGGCCTGGTCACACCCGGGGGCGTGGACCCCTGGAATTTCTCTCCAGGTAGACCCAGGTAGCACTAGGCCCCAAAGGGGTTAAAAATTGTACATTTGGGTTTTTATCTACATTTCAATTATTTTGTTCAACAAATTTAGGAAATTGCTTAGTACAACTGATCTTATTTCATGAATAAGATATCTTGACATGTCACATAGGTTATCATACTGTCTTATCTCATATGCCTCAATAAGTGGAACAATTAAAATAAAATGTCTAAGACAGTGACCATGCAAGAAACCCCTATCACGTAGTTTTAACATCCTATGGAGAAGGGATGGAAAAGGTGTCTCACAGTTGCAAAAACAGACAGCCCCCTCCCAAAGGGGGCAAAACTATAAACAAATAAAATACAGACCGATAGGCTAAATCCCATATCATAAAAATTTTGAAAGGGTTCAAGAAGCAAGTCCACCATCTGATACCCATCAGTTACACAACCCAGGGGGGAGAATGGGTTTAGAGCAGGTCGCCCTTCCTGTCCCAACTACTGGACCACTATGACAAGGTCCTGGATGCTTTAGAAGACAAACAAAACGAATGTAGTGTACACACTTTGCAAAAGTGTGTACACTACACCATGGTCACAAGTGTGACCAACAGAACAGATGATCCACAATTAAACATTAAGATCAACTCTACACCTATTGCTAGACATAACGAGGGCAAGTTCCTGGGCCTTCACCTTGACAGCAGCCTGAAATTCAGCACCCATATCCAACACATAACAAAGAAAGTGTCCAAAACTGTGGGGATCCTCTCTAAGATACGGTATTATGTACCACAATCAGCCCTACTCACACTATACTACTCACTCATCTATCCCTACCTCACATATGCCATTTGTGCATGGGGATCAACAGCAATTACCCACCTAAAGCCAATAATAACCCAACAAAAAGCCGCAGTAAGAATTATCACACAATCCAACGCTAGGCAGCACACCCCCACTCTTCAAAGACCTAAACCTACTCACTGTCCAGAACATCCATACTTACTACTCTGCTATCTACATTTATAGAACCATTAATTCCAACTTTAACCCTGAGCTAAAACACTTTCTTGACAGTTGTGACAGGACCCATAGACATAATACCAGACATAAACATCTCTTTGACATTCCCCGTGTCCGACTAAATCTATACAAAAATTCAATGCGCATAAAAGGGCCTAAAATCTGGAACTCCCTGCCTGAAAACTCTAGAACTGCAGACACAACCTCCATTTTCAAAAGCACCGTTAAAAAACATCTTATCTCACTTACGCACCCAACCGGTAGTTAACCATACGAAAACTACTTTATCTTGCACATATCCACAGCAAAATACACTTATTGATATCTGTGATTCTCCTTAATTTGCACATTACTAACCACAGCAAAATACACTTATTGATATCTGTGATTCCCCTTAATTTGCACAGTTCCAACCAAAATTCTAATACAACTATTGCTCCATAATACTTAAGCTAGTCATAAGTTTGCCTAAGATACTCCAATATAGAATCTATATTATGCCAATATATCACCTTTATCATTAATATATAAACTAATTGCTAACTTTTTATACTAATTGTTAAATTCTCAATGTTTAAATTCCAGTACCTAAATTTTGTAAACCTAACCTTACAATCTGTATATCCATTGTATAGCTATTGAGTAAGACCTATCATAAGACTGCCTGAAAAGCCTAGGCATACCTAGGCATATTATTGGCCATCTTGTAATATCAACTTTAATGTATAACTATAAGTACCCCCCACCTTGTATTACATGAAATAAAGGATTTGAATTTGAATTTGAATTGTAATAAGTATGGTTATTATAGGAGGTATGATTGTTATGGAAGTTGGTTGGGTTAACAGTTCCAGGAGGTTTTTGAGGCGGCTCTAAGTAGTTCTGAATACTGCTCACAAGGTCATTGTTAAAGGTCTCAACAGAGGAACACACATAGGAATTATACCAGTCAGTCACATGTGCAACAAAGTCCTCATGTTGATCAGGGGGAACATTAAAACGTTTCCGTTTGAATATTCCACCAGGAAGGATAGTATTACCTATATCTAGTGAGGTTAGCCTTGGGAAATGGTCTGATGATATATCTGATACAATGGTAGACTCACAGCTGGCAGAAGTAGTGTTGAAGCCAAGACACAGATCAAGGATGCCTCCATAGATATGTGTGGGTTCAAGGTCACCTACAATTTGCACATTATCATGACTGTTTAACAGTGACAGCAGTTGGTTACCATTACGATTACCAAACTGTGAGCTTCCAATGCTTTTGTGCCTTGCATTATAATCTCCAATTATAAGAGTAGGCTCAGACTGAGCACAAGTTGGGAGCTCCAAGTAATTGAACTTATCAGCAGGAGCATACAAATTAAATATGTTGAGAGCAGAGTTCCCAATATAAATCCTAACACCATGGTATTGCAGTCCCTCTGTTTTCTTATGTGTGAGAAGTTGATGGGGAAGTGATTTGTTAATATATAGAACACAAGAGTTAGTAGATTTGAGATCGAGGGGATTGTCTGTTTTATTTCCATTGGGGTCTTCAATCTTGTCCCCCAGGATGCGACCCAGAAAAGTCGACTAACACCAAGGTACCTACTTGCTTGCTAAGTGAACAGTACAATGGGTGTAAGGAAGCACGCTCAATATCTCCCCCCTTGCCGGGAATCGAACCGAGAACATTCAGCGTGTGAAGCGAGAGCTTTGCCTACCAGTCCACGGGCCACTTTTATGTGATGTATGGCTGCTGAAGTAAAAAGATAATGATTGTCAGTAACACTCCGAATAGTTAACTCTGAAGAAAGGTGAAATATATACCAGTGAGTAACTTTCAAAGGCATTGGTGCTCCTTGAAGTTAAGAGAGTAAACATTTGTATTTTATAAAATGGTTCAATTGCAAATTTAAACATATCTAGAAATATCTAAAGGAATGTGATGGCAATTCTAATTTTTATACTATTTTCATCTCTCTGCTTCCAATATTGCCAGCTCCCTGGGTTCCAATATTGCCAGCTCCCTGGGTTCCAATATTGCCAGCTCCCTGGGTTCCAATATTGCCATCTCCCTGGGTTATAATATTGTCAGCTTCCTGGGTTCCAATATTGCCAGCTCCCTGGGTTCCAATATTGCCAGCTCCCTGGGTTCCAATATTGCCAGCTCCCTGGGTTCCAATATTGCCAGCTCCATGGGTTCCAATATTGCCACCTCCCTGGGTTCCAATATTGCCACCTCCCTGGGTTCCAATATTGCCAGCTCCCTGGGTTCCAATATTTCCAGCTCCCTGGGTTCCAATATTGTCATCTCCCTGGGTTCCAATATTGCCAGCTCCCTGGGTTATAATATTGTCAGCTCCCTGGGTTCCAATATTGCCAGCTCCCTGGGTTCCAATATTGCCAGCTCCCTGGGTTCCAATATTGCCAGATCCCTGGGTTCCAATATTGCCAGCTCCCTGGGTTCCAATATTTCCAGCTCCCTGGGTTCCAATATTGCCAGCTCCCTGGGTTCCAATATTGCCAGCTCCCTGGGTTCCAATATTACCAGCTCCCTGGGTTATAATATTGTCAGCTCCCTGGGTTATAATATTGTCAGCTCCCTGGGTTCCAATATTGCCAGCTCCCTGGGTTATAATATTGCCAGCTCCCTGGGTTCCAATATTGCCAGCTCCCTGGGTTCCAATATTGCCATCTCCCTGGGTTCCAATATTGCCAGCTCCCTGTTTCCAATATTGCCAGCTCCTGGGTTCCAATATTGCCAGCTCCCTGGTTCCAATATTGCCACTCCCTGGGTTCCAATATTGCCAGCTCCCTGGGTTCCAATATTGCCAGCTCCCTGGGTTCCAATATTGCCAGCTCCCTGGGTTCCAATATTGCCAGCTCCCTGGGTTCCAATATTGCCAGCTCCCTGGGTTCCAATATTGCCAGCTCCCTGGGTTACAATATTGCCAGCTCCCTGGGTTCCAATATTGCCAGCTCCCTGGGTTCCAATATTGCCAGCTCCCTGGGTTATAATATTGCCAGCTCCCTGGGTTAATATTGCAGCTCCCTGGGTTCCAATATTGCAGCTCCCCGGGTTCCACATCTGTGCCAGCTCCCTGGGTTCCAATATTGCCAGCTCCCTGGGTTCCAATATTGCAGCTCCTGGGTTCCAATATTGCAGCTCCCTGGGTTCCAATATTGCAGCTCCCTGGGTTCCAATATTGCCAGCTCCCTGGGTTCCAATATTGCCAGCTCCTGGGTTCCAATATTGCCAGCCCCTGGGTTCCAATATTGCCAGCTCCTGGGTTCCAATATTGCCAGCTCCTGGGTTCCAATATTGCCAGCTCCCTGGGTTCCAATATTGCCAGCTCCCTGGGTTCCAATATTGCCAGCTCCCTGGGTTCCAATATTGCCAGCTCCCTGGGTTC
>WNWK01025924.1:12500-22500 GCA_009830355.1 Cherax destructor
CTGTCTCACTCCATGCATCACTTCTGCCTCATTCCATGCATCACTTCTGCCTCACTCCATGCATCACCTCTGTATCACTCCATATATCACTTCTGTCTCATTCCATGCATCACTTCTGTCTCACTCCATGCATCACTTCTGTCTCACTCCATGCATCACTTCTGTCTCACTCCATACATCACTTCTGTCTCATTCCACGCATCACTTCTGTCTCACTCCATGCATCACTTCTGTCTCACTCCATGCATCACTTCTGTCTCACTCCATGCATCACTTCTGTCTCATTTCATGCAACACTTCTGTCTCACTCCATACAACACTTCTGTCTCACTCCATGCATCACTTCTGCCTCATTCCATGCATCACTTCTGCCTCATTCCATGCAACACTTCTGTCTCACTCCTTGCAACACTTCTGCCTCACTCCATAAATCACTTCTGTCTCATTCCATGCATCACTTCTGTCTCCCTCCATGCATCACTTCTGCCTCACTCCATGCAACACTTCTGCCTCACTCCATAAATCACTTCTGTCTCACTCCATGCATCACTTCTGCCTCATTCCATGCATAACTTCCGTCTCACTCCATGCAACACTTTAGCCTCACTCCATACATCACTTCTGTCTCACTACATACATCACTTCTGTCTCACTCCATCACTTCTGTCTCACTCCATACATCACTTCTGCCTCACTCCATACATCACTTCTGTCTCATTCCATGCATCACTTCTGCCTCACTCCATGCATTACTTCTGTCTCATTCTTGCATTACTTCCGTCTTATTCCATACATCACTTCTGCCTCATTCCATGCATCACTTCTGCTTCATTCCATGCATCACTTCTGTCTCATTCCATGCAACACTTCTGTCTCATTCCATGCATCACTTCTGTCTCATTCCATGCATCACTTCTGTCTCATTCCATGCATCACTTCTGTCTCACTCCATGCATCACTTCTGCCTCACTACATGCATCACTTCTGTCTCATTCCATGCATTACTTCTATCTCATTCCATGCATTACTTCTATCTCATTCTTGCATTACTTCTGTCTCACTCCATACATCACTTCTGTCTCATTCCATGCATCACTTCTGTCTCATTCCATGCATCACTTCTGTCTCACTCCATACATCACTTCTGTCTCACTCCATACATCACTTCTGTCTCACTCCATACATCACTTCTGTCTCATTCCATGCATCACTTCTGTCTCATTCCATGCATCACTTCTGCCTTGCTCTGTGCATCACTTCTGCCTCACTCCGTGCATCACTTCTGCCTCACTCCGTGCATCACTTCTGCCTGACTCTTTGCATCATTTCCTGTAATGTTCACATGATGCGTTCGCACTATAAATTTGATTAATAATTTGTACTTTCATATTATTTTAAACATGATTTTATATGGTCTACAATATTTTTTAATAAAGACCAGGCAGCGGGGGCATTGACCCCCGAAACCCTCTCCAGGTATCTCCCAATATATTGCTGAGTTTAGAGTGAATAGTTTTGATATTGATACTGTGACTACTTCTGAGCTGATTTTGATTACACTTCAATGGCTAACTTATGGACATTTAATTTAGTTTGGGTTGACGATGGACAGTTTTCAAACTCTTGTAGATTATTGAACATGGAAAACCTCTTTTTTTTTTTTAGTTACATTAACTCCTGGTCTCGTAACACATGTATGAAGACCCACAGGTCAGTGTCTGACACAGACTTACAACAAGACTTTTGTTGATATTGTCAAGGTGTTCACTCGTTACAAATGGCAGTGAATCTTCACTTTATTAATTTAGATTAAAAATAATGCATACTAATGTAATTTTCATAATAAAATTCAAAGCACGATGAATGATTCCTGATTTGTTCTTAACTTCAACTTAATAAAAATGACCAACGATATGTAATGGGTTTTAATTCACTATAAATGGTTTAAACTTTTTTATTGCATTGAATCTGATGAACTAGTGCAACTTACCATACAATAATCTGTTAGACAACATTCTGTCAACCTATAATGTTATTAACATTCAGGGGAGCACATCTGGCTCGTATTGGACGGGCCCGTTGATGCCATATGGATTGAAAATCTCAACTCAGTCCTCGATGACAATAGGACTTTGACTCTTGCCAATGGAGACAGGATACCCATGGCCCCTGCTTGCAAAGTCATCTTCGAACCAGCAAACATCGATAACGCCTCCCCAGCCACAGTATCTAGGAATGGCATGGTAAGTGAACAGTCGTAAGTGCCGCGGATTACTTTCGTTTGTGTACTGTGAATCGTGGTTGATGTGGTAGGAGTTGTTTTGGGTAATGTGGCATGAGCTGTGAGTGGTGTGTTGAGTCATTCTGGGTGGTGTGTGAGTTTCTGTAGGTGGTATAACGTGAGTCACTGAGGGTGAAGTGATCTAATCATATTGAAATTCAAGTATGGTTTAAGTAAGCTATGTCAAAATAAATATTTTGAAAGCAATAACAGCCAGGTGTCCGACAGGTTTACATGAGCTCCTCTGGATTGGACTGGCAGCCGCTGTTCCAGGCGTGGGTGAAGACCCGCCCGCACCACGAGCAAGGAATTCTCAATGAGCTCTTCACCACCTGCTTCTTCGACCTGTTCACTTGGACCAAGCAGAACCTTCAGTTATGCATTCCCATCCTCCAAGTCAATATCATTACACAGGTTAGTGGTATAGTTTTCCTCGTTCCTCACTTCCAACATACCCGTCAGGATCTACTCTCAGGCACCGCCCACTAGTACACCAGTAATTTAAGGCTATGTGTACCGTATTTTATTAAGAAAAGTCAATGTTTCTAGTAAACATGTTAGAATATTATTGTTTAATTCATAAAATTAGCATTTATTTTTCAGTGATTAACTAACCGTTTATAGCATTTACTTCAGGTATTTCACCATTGTGATTTGTTGTTTTATGGTCTAAAATATTTTTAGAACTGTAAAGATTTTTATTCAACTGCCACAACGTTTTAATATACTTCACTTTCAGCTACACGCGATGAATAAAAATTAATGAAAAATTCTTACCTGTTTGAGCTGGGATTTAATTTATGGCAGTGTTTTCGCCTACAATTTAGCACAAAAGAGCCCAAATGATGATAGGCTTGCAACTGCCTGCATTATTTTCCCTGCTCAGGTAAATTAAAAGATTTAAAGAGAAAGTGGGATGAGGAAAATGGTAATAGACTGGTGGCAGTGCATCTGAGTTATCTTGAGACTATAGCTGCTGTAATGTAATATTAGTCTTTATAAAATTTTATATTTAATGTGAAGAAATTATGTGAAAGTGAGAGTTGAAGTTAATAAAGAGAAATGTAATATTTAGAATGGCACATCCTCTAATTTAGTAGATTAATAGTACAAATTTTAGTAGATCAGTATATATACAGATGAAACAAATTTATATACTGAGAATCTAATTTAAATACTGAAGGGAAGAATACCAGAATATTGACAGTCAGTATATATCGCAGGAACAAGATGAAACATTGTATTTTATTTTTGTAAAAAAAATTTTGTTGGTGTGATTGGGTGGAATGGTCATCTTTAATCAACACAAGGAAATTTTAATTAAAGTTCTTCCATGTAATTTTAGGTGAATTATAAAAAAAATCAATAAAAATATGAAATTCTCAACAAATGGTTGAAAAACTCTTGTTGAAAAGATCGATGAAGAATAAGGGTACCAGATCTGTTTGTTCACACTTCTCTCACTTTATCCCACAAGGATGCTCTTCCCTTACAGGTTTTACGACTTTGCGCCATCACAACCTTTTTCTCAAGATATGTCTTGATGCCAGTAATCAACTCTTGATTCAAAGATAATAAGAACCTTGAGTATGCTTTGTGAACTATACCGATCGTATATGTACGGAATTACTGATAAAAACAAGACATCGCATAATAGCGAATTCGCGTAAAGCGAGGAAAAGAGTACAGTACATCAGAAGCTTTCAGCAACTTCCAAGTAACAGAAAGGAGCTAAGATTAAACTACAAAATAAGTAAATAATTGAATCTCACCTTTTCCGTCAATGTTCCTGATAAAATTTAATGGATTGCTTATTACCTGAACAGTTGAAATAGAAATTTGCTCATAAGGATATGCATATTACTATATAAACTTACGGTAGATTCCCCAAAATCATCCGAATATTGGTTTTGCGTTGTGGAGATGAACACTCGCCCACCATCCTTCCATAATTATATTCCCAAATTCAGAGTTGTGTACTGAGTTTGCGTTGAAGGATCTCAGTAGCAGAGATGACTCACCATCCTGCAATAATTATTTTCCCAAATTCACAGTTGTCAGTGCAGTGAGCTTGCGTTGAGGGATTTCAGTGCCAGATCTGATAATTCGCACACCATCCTGTCTTAATTATTTTTTTTAACATTGCTAATGATCATTTACTCTCTCAACAGAGGCTTCCTATCTGAGAGCCATGTTTTACCTCCCACCTAAACTCACTGTAGATTCTCGTAGTCGAGTGTTTTCAGATCATTCCAACATGGTACAGTGCCCATTGGACTATTTTCTGTAGGACTGCTGATTATAGTGTTGTTCAAGGACTCAATGACAGACTGCTTTTTTTGTAATAGACTAGAATTTTGTGTTTGTGTGTGTTTTATTTTTTCCAATAGTTTAGTGTCTGTGTATTTTTTACAATAAATTAGTATCTTATTAGTGGTTTTATACAATAGTTTAGTTTCGTAATTTTTTCTGTAACAGATTAGATTTTTGTACATGCGTGTTTCGTATACAGTTTAGAGCACTATCTTGTCAGAGCTGAGTCTGCTCATGTCTTGTAGTCTGCTCATGTCTTGTAGTCTGCTCATGTCTTGTTGTCTAACTTCTTTGTATATATACTGTTGTATTTACTGCACAAAAATGTGTGTACACTGTACACATACACAATGGCATAATTGTGCTTATGTACACGCAAATGAATGTGCACGCTCTCACAAACACATATTTGACATTTTAAATACAAGTTGTACATAATATTGTTTCTACGTTGTGGAGAAAATATTGCTTATTGAATTTATTATATATTAGGAACCAGGAAGTTAGGCAGAGTGCGTGACGAAGCAGGAAGCTAGGCAGAGTGCGTGACGAAGCAGGAAGTTAGGCAGAGTGCGTGACGAAGCAGGAAGCTAGGCAGAGTGCGTGACGAAGCAGGGAGCTAGGCAGAGTGCGTGACGAAGCAGGAAGCTAGGCAGAGTGCGTAACGAAGCAGGGAGCTAGGCAGAGTGCATGACGAAGCAGGAAGCTAGGCAGAGTGCGTGACGAAGCAGGAAGCTAGGCAGAGTGCGTGACGAACCAGGGAGCTAGGCAGAGTGCGTAACGAAGCAAGGAGCTAGGCAGAGTGCGTAACGAAGCAGGGAGCTAGGCAGAGTGCGTGACGAACCAGGGAGCTAGGCAGAGTGCGTAACGAAGCAAGGAGCTAGGCAGAGTGCGTAACGAAGCAGGGAGCTGACAATAATTTGACTTTAGGAATCGGGGATCTGGCGATAGTGTATCTGAAAACAATGCTGGAAAATCAAATCATGAAACGGGTGGGGCCTGAACCCATGGCATGTAAGTCTTAAAACTCATAGGCCACAGCTGGCTATAATGTCCTGGGAACCTAGTAGCTGGCAGTAGTGTGTGAGGAACCAGAGAACTGGTAATAGTGAGTGGGAAACGAGGGAACTGGAAAGAGTGACGCAGGACTTAAGAAGCTGACAGTATTGGTTGAGGAACCTGGGAGTTGGCAACAGTTTTTTGCGAGCTCCTGAAGTGGTCTGAGGAACCAGGAAGGAGGCAGTAGTGAGTGAGTGAGTGAGGATCCTGTGAACCGGCAGCAGTGTGTACGTAACCAGAAAACTGGCAGTAACGAGTGTTTTAGTTCTTGAACTGACAAGAGTATATTGGTAACCAGAGACTTGGCAGAGATAAGTAAAGATGTGGGAGCTAACTCTAGCGTGCGAAAGGAACCGGGCAACTAGCCATGGAATCCATGAGATGGGAAGAAATATGTTAGGACACAGGGAGCTGAATCTAGTGTGTGATGAAACGAAAAGGATGGGAGTAGTAAGAGTGAGGAACAAGGGAGCTAGTAATAGTATGTAAGGAACAAGGAGTTGGCAGCAGCATGTGAGGAATCGGGGAGCTTTCAATAGTGCTTAAGAAACCCATGAACTGACAGCGATGTGTGAAGAACCAAGGAGCTGTCAACTGTATATGAGACAGAAATAATTAGCGATGAACTCATGATTGGCAGCAATGTATGTGGAACCTGAAAAATGGCAGTAGTGGTGAAAAATCTGTGGGTTGGCAGTGGTGGGTGACGGCAGTAGTGTGTTAAGGAACAGGAACTGGCAATGGTTGTGAGAAACCAGGGAAATGGAACAAGTGTGTTAGGAAAGAGGGAGCAGGAAATGTGTGAGTAACCCATGACTTGGAAGTAGTTTGTGAATGACAAGGGAACTGGCACTTGTGGAGGAGGAACCAGTGGAGCAGGCAACAGTGTGTGAGGAACCAGTGGAGCAGGCAACAGTGTGTGAGGAACCAGTGGAGCAGGCAACAGTGTGTGAGGAACCAGTGGAGCAGGCAACAGTGTGTGAGGAACCAGTGGAGCAGGCAACAGTGTGTGAGGAACCAGTGGAGCAGGCAACAGTGTGTGAGGAACCAGTGGAGCAGGCAACAGTGTGTGAGGAACCAGTGGAGCAGGCAACAGTGTGTGAGGAACCAGTGGAGCAGGCAACAGTGTGTGAGGAACCAGTGGAGCAGGCAACAGTGTGTGAGGAGCCAAGGAGCAGGCAACAGTGTGTGAGGAGCCAAGGAGCAGGCAACAGTGTGTGAGGAGCCAAGGAGCAGGCAACAGTGTGTGAGGAGCCAGGGAGCAGGCAACAGTGTGTGAGGAGCCAGGCAAGTGGCAATAGTGTGTTAGTTACAAAGGAGTCTTCAGTAGTGTCAAGAGCCTGTGAGCTAAAAGTGGTGTGTCAAACACTAGGCAGTGGTTCTAGGCTAAAGAACCAGGGAACCGGCAAGTAGTGGACAATAATGTTTAAGGAACCAGGTATCTTGCAATAGAGTATTCAAGGAGCTGGCAAAGGTGTGTAAATAACCAGGGAGCTAGCACTGATGTACGTGAAGAACCAGGATGATGATTATAGTGTGTGAAGAACCAAGGACCTTGCAGTAGTGTGCGAGAAGCCAGGTAGTTGACAGTAGTGTCCCAGGACCTTTTGAGCTTTAATAGTGTGTGAGGAACCAGTGAGTTAAGAACCAGGAATCTGGCAGTATTGTGGGAGAAACCTGGGGTATTGTCATAGAATAGGCGAAAACATGTAGCTGACAGCAGTGTTTGAGGAACCAAGGAGCTGGCAGTTGTGTGTGAGGAACCAGGGAGCTGGCAGTAGTATGTGAGGAACCAGGGAGCTGGCAGTAGTGTGTGAGGAACCAGGGAGCTGGCAGTAGTGTGTGAGGAACCAGGGAGCTGGCAGTAGTATGTGAGGAACCAGGGAGCTGGCAGTAGTGTGTGAGGAACCAGGGAGCTGGCAGTAGTGTGTGAGGAACCAGGGAGCTGGCAGTAGTGTGTGAGGAACCAGGGAGCTGGCAGTAGTGTGTGAGGAACCAGGGAGCTGGCAGTAGTGTGTGAGGAACCAGGGGGCTGGCAGTAGTGTGTGAGGAACCAGGGAGCTGGCAGTAGTGTGTGAGGAACCAGGGAGCTGGCAGTAGTGTGTGAGGAACCAGGGAGCTGGCAGTAGTGTGTGAGGAACCAGGAGCTGGCAGTAGTGTGTGAGGAACCAGGGAGCTGGCAGTAGTGTGTGAGGAACCAGGGAGCTGGCAGTAGTGTGTGAGGAACCAGGGAGCTGGCAGTAGTGTGTGAGGAACCAGGGAGCTGGCAGTAGTTGTGAGGAACCAGGGAGCTGGCAGTAGTGTGTGAGGAACCAGGGAGCTGGCAGTAGTGTGTGAGGAACCAGGGAGCTGGCAGTAGTGTGTGAGGAACCAGGGAGCTGGCAGTAGTGTGTGAGGAACCAGGGAGCTGGCAGTAGTGTGTGAGGAACCAGGGAGCTGGCAGTAGTGTGTGAGGAACCAGGGAGCTGGCAGTAGTATGTGAGGAACCAGGGAGCTGGCAGTAGTTGTGAGGAACCAGGGAGCTGGCAGTAGTTGTGAGGAACCAGGGAGCTGGCAGTAGTATGTGAGGAACCAGGGAGCTGGCAGTAGTGTGTGAGGAACCAGGGAGCTGGCAGTAGTGTGTGAGGAACCAGGGAGCTGGTAGTATTAAAGGTATCAGTATTGGTGGTGATAGTTTTGGAGCTGATATATATACACTTGCTTTAGTTGTCGTCTATTTTGTTGATTATCATATACATCCAAGATTTGCCGCTTTTAATGGCCTTGTTAGGTACTAAAGTGTTTTTCATTAAAGGATTTTTATTAATTTTATTAGTGGGTCAGTGAAGCATACTTTGTATCCGACCTTACTGATATTCCAATAATTGAAACAAATAAATTAATTATAATCTAAAACAAAATTAAAAATGCTGTCTAAGCGAAGCTGTTTCTCTGTTTACTGCTGATAATTTAGTCCAGCTATCGACTTTTTATGCTTAAATTTCTAATAGATGATAATGTTTTTCATTGCAAAACTTGGATGTTGATGGGGCTTTGACACAGCTTGTCCCTGCAGTTGCAACACATAGTACACAGACTGCATGACTGCTTGTGTTACTTCCCTTGTGTTACCTCCCTGTCGTTGCGTCTTGTGGTCCCGTTCTGAAAAAAAAAGTTTTGTGTTGTACTTAGGGTAGATTCAGCTCGCTA
The DNA here is from genome assembly GCA_009830355.1 of Cherax destructor. Taxonomy (NCBI): domain Eukaryota; kingdom Metazoa; phylum Arthropoda; class Malacostraca; order Decapoda; family Parastacidae; genus Cherax; species Cherax destructor. Next base: position 21,343 of record WNWK01025924.1, read on the forward strand.
TTTGTTCTGTTCTAAGGATCGAACTCGTAATAGCTTTTTTTTTTTTACCTGCGTGATAGCAATAGTAGTCGTATATGTGACCGGTAGTACTGTAAGAGTTGGTATATTAGTGTCAAGACTTAGTTGTACTGTTGCACTTTATTATGAGCTCCACTTTCGTAGTAGTGAAACATTTGGCATCATAAGTTGACAGTGTGGCTCGGTAGTGGCACAGTTGGCGCTGTATTTATTTGCGACGACCCACATAACACAGCATCTTCTCACTATGTGTTGCTCTTGAAGTGAGTTCTGTGTCACTACAGTCTAACCCATTACTGGAGTCCCATGACATTATGACTGAGGAGAATGACCTGTGTGTGCCATATGACTACTCTGTGTGCTCAAAACACTGTAGTTTAAACAGTAACTATGACAGACGACTCTCGGGAGACTTCAGTTTCTGCTTTGTGACAGGATGCTATGAGAATCAAAAGGGTATCGTTTAATTGCCAATAATTTATCTCAGTATATTAAATTTTGATGTTAATATTCAAGCTGTATTAGATGGGGAAATATGCACTGTCCCAAATGACACTTATTTTATTTTACCCAAAATCAGTGCAGTATGTGGATGATGTAGGCAGTATATTTTGAGATGGAGAACTGAAATAGATTGTTCTATTTGCCAAGCATATGATTGAGTCTGGCATACACTGAATAGATTATATTGCATGAAAGGTGAAGAGGTTAGGAAGAGATAGAGAAGCGTAGAGATGATAGGGATGGCACACATATGTACCATGTTGACGTGTCCGTCGGTGGTGGCAGGCGCTCAGTCTGCTGGAGGGACAGCTGCCTGATGGGGATGACGTAGCAGATGACACCTTCCTGCAGCGTCGCCGACGGCGTTCGTCAGCGTGGGGAGCGGCTCACGGGGCCCAGACGCCAGACGATACCATCAACACCCTCACCCCCACCGACTCGCCTCGCTCACTGCCTGAAGACGACGAAGTGGCCACCTCGGTGCTGCTCTTACCTCACGTTATCACTTGCTGCCCTCTTTTTGCCATGCCAGATGTAGCACCACCACCGCCCACACCGCGCACTTGGCTCACACTGCGCACCACCTCTAAACTGCTCGTACCCGCCACGACGCACTCTCTGCATGCTGTCATTCAT
>WNWK01025924.1:25000-27994 GCA_009830355.1 Cherax destructor
AAAAGAACCTTAGAAAACTTACCTAACCTTATTTTAACAAGCGCAGTTTAATTTAGCCTAATCCAACTACAGTGGACCCTCGGTTAACGAATACCCCGGAAATCGTGCAATTATGTAAGTATAATTTTGTAAGTTCTTGTGGAAGTGTATTTTTGGGGGTCTGAAATAGACTAACCTACGTGAAATTTTTCCTTAAGGGAGTAAATTCGTTCGGTAATGACACTTGAGCAGACTTCAGGAGTGAAGTTTTTACGAAACTCGGGGGTCCACTGTATATATATTTTAGATAAGTTTACAATAATTTAATAATAAACAAACAAATATATTTTTTCGTTACGTTCAGAATTACTTTTTTGCGAAATTATTGTATACACAAATTTTCACTTGCCTTATTCGGCAAGTATAGCGTTGCTATTTAAGCCAGAATCGTTAGTTTTACCTATTCGGCTATACACATGCACATACATACATACATACATACATATATACATAGTTGCATATATACAAATGCTACAGTATAGGTCAAGGTTTTAAGTCAAATTATTTCTGGTTAATATTTCGGTAAGTTTGAAATATTTATATCGTAATCCCACTACTGAAGAACATGATTTGTGTAGCCTTGTAATAGCCTCGTGTCCGGGAAGTCCTGTTGACTCTTACACCTCCCACTCATCGACAGCTACTGCCAAACCTGTGTCTGAATTACTGTATCAAAATATAGAAACATTAAGAGGAGAAGCACTATAGGAGGCCTAATGAAACATGTTTGGCAGATGCAACTTACAGCGAAGCATTGTAGCAGACATGTCAGCTACCTGCTAGGATAGTGTATGGTAGGGTACACACTGATGGCCCTTCGGTGACACATGGAGTTAGCTCCAGTTACTCCATCCCTTTGTGATGTACGGAAATTTAATTCATTTAATACTACTGCTACCCAGTTAGAAATAAATAAATGAATGGGAATATGCAGTTGGGTGAGTGTAGAACCTACATAGCATGTACCAGGAGACCTATTGCAGCGTTCCTCTTCCTTGTGTAAGCAATAGTTTGCCAGTAGAGATGTATATGTGAGGGAAATGATGACTAGGAGTACGACCTGCCTAGCATCTGCCAGCAAGCCAGTTGAAGTGCTTGTCACTTCTTATATATATAGGCAGTTGTTGAGCAGCAGAGCTGCATATTAGAGGGAATGGTTGGATGAGTCGCGTGGGAAAGTGGACTAGCTACAGTGCTCCTCTGAAAAGTAATTGTTTGGAAATCGTGTTGTTTACAAATGGGAATGGTGGGTGAGACTTAAACCTTAGAAACAGGTTGTAAATCCTTGCTGATGAAAAAATATACGGGAGAATGGAAGCTTTTATTGAGACAATGTTGTGCTGAGAGGCCAAGGTTTTTCAAGTCTAGGGTAAATACGTAGAAAGTATAAGTCTGTGTAACCAGGAGAGAGGTGACAATCAGCTTAGTTGAATGGGAGTAGATGCCTAACATGAGCCATTAGGCCTGCTGCAGTGCGCCTTTCTTCTTATGTAATAAATCATTTATACTGTACTTCAATATGAGTGAGAAAATTTAGGAGTAGGTCTTACCAATACTTAACACTGACACGTAGACCTATTGCAGTATTTCTATATTTTAATTAGACTGAGAGATTACTTTTGTTATGGAGCAAACTGTACTGCTCATATGACCTCGATATAGTGACTCCAATACATCACGTCTATTAAAGACTCTTTGTTTACACATTATAACATAATGCCAACACCCAGCCCAGTAATTAAATGCTACTCTACCGTCCCTCATGTCTCTTATACAAGAGACGTGAAAAATATAGTTTTAGCAGAAAGCAGAAGTCGATTTATGTACAATGAGAAGAGGGACAAGAATATATATATATATATATATATATATATATATATATATATATATATATATATATATATACATATATACATATATACATATATACATATATACATATATATACTATATATATATATATATATATATACATATATACATATATATACATATATATACATATATACATATATATACATATATATATATATATATACATATATATACATATATATATATATATACATATATATACATATATATACATATATATACATATATATATATATATATATATATATATATATATATATATATATATACAGTGGTACCCCGACTTACGATATTAATCCGTCAGAGAGGGCATATTTTAAAGCGAAACAATCGTAAAACGAATCAATTTTCCCCATAAGAAATAATGGAAATAAATTTAATCCGTCCAAGACTTCCAAAAGTAGTTAAATAAAATATTTTTTAGAACTTTTGGACATTAAATAATACATAATTGAATAAAGAATACATAAATACATGCAAATATTTTACAATAACATGTCACTTACATTTATTGAAGAGTTGTTGATGTGTGGAGGACGGGAGGAGGGAGAAGGTGGAGTAGTATGCTAGTGTTTGGAAGGGAATCCCCTTCCATTAACACTGCAGGTGGTAAGTTCTTTTCTGGGGTTACTTCCTTTTTTTTTGAATGCCACTAGGACCAGCTTGAAGTCACTAGACCTCTTTCTAACAACAAATTTGTCCAGGGAGATCTGTGTCTGGCGATTCTTTAACACATCCCTGAAATGACACACCACTGTGTCATTGTACAGGTTGCCAGCACGGCCTGCAACAGCATGGTTAGGGTGATATTCATCCATAAATGCTTGCACATCACTCCATTTGGCACAGATCTCCTAATCCTTGAAGAAGGCACATTCTTCCATTTTTGTTCCACCTCCACCTCCTCCTCTGAACCATTGTCCTGACCTCTGCTCTCTTGTTCCAGTTGCTGTTGAAGCTCTTGCAGATCTTCAGTGGTTAGCTCTTCCTTGTGCTCCTCCACCAACTGTTCCACATCGTCACCACTCACCTCTAACCCCAAAGACTTGCCCAATTCCACAATTTCTTCCAAAACCAGGC
>WNWK01025925.1:0-27992 GCA_009830355.1 Cherax destructor
ATTGCTTAAAATGACATTTATTTCTATCAAAGACCCAAAGAATGTAGGACTGGTGGAAGGAGAGAAGGGGCATCTGCAGTTGTATAGGAGAGCTTCATGGTGGCATGCTGGTTAAAGAAAGAATTTGGGGGTTAGTGATTATGATGATTTGATGTGTTGGGATTGAGCAAGGGAACTTTACAAAGCAATTCGGGAAAGCAGTTACCGGACTTGAGTCCTAAGTGGGAAGTACAGGCCTGCACTCTGAAGGATGTGGGGGATAATACAGTTTAGGGGGTCATCTTGCATACTTTTTGCAAGACAGTAATAGTAGGATTTTAAAATGTTTAGCAATGGTCATCCTACCTCAGGGAGATGGGCAGTTTTAAAAAAAAAAAAGTGTTGGGAGGTTTTGGAAATTTTTTGATTGGCTTGAGCCTGGCTTGTCTGGCACCCCAGAGTTAAGCTCATGTTATGAGTTGTCAGATTGGCTCCCCCAATATTTGTTTACAGATTGTAGAAGCATAGGGACTGAATTAGATGGGGAATTATAACATGACCTAAAATCATTACTAACACACTGTAGTGATACCGCTCTTGTGGGAGCCGCAGCAGGACAAATACGGCACCCCCCGGGGGGCCCCTAACAATAACAACAAACAGTACGGCGATGGCCCAATGGCGGTTCTCGCTCTTACACAAATAATTCGTGATGCAGATTACAGGTGTTAAATATGTCGCCAGTAGCTATAGCTTTTCTGAGGACATATGCACCTTACATCACCTGTCCCAGCAGCTCTTAGATGTTTTTCTTCTGTTGCAGACATGTACCATGGATTTTGTGTTCAATAAAGCCTAGAAATGAGGCCTGTGTTTTTATCACAACAATTTATTGAACACAAATATCCTGGGCTACCTGGTGGCGATTCGGGAGCTAGCCCACACAGCAAAATGGAGCGTTTACTGAAACCTGAGGGCTAGACTTAAACCCCAGTGTATCACGGCGCCCAGGAATGGAAGCACTGGTTTAAGACTTTCGAAAACTTCTTGAGAGCCTTTCCTCAGGAAGATCTAGATAAACTAAGCCTGCTCATCAACTTTGTGTCACCTAAAATCTATGAGGTTATTTCTGAGTGTAATACCTATGAAGATGCTATCAATGCCCTCAAGTCTCAGTATATTAGTTTCCCACAAATGAAATCTTTGCACGATATCGTCTTGCAACTCGCCGCCAGCAGATTGGTGAATCCTTAGAGGAATACTTTCAAGCATTGAAAATATTAGGTAAGGACTGTAACTTCCGAGCGGTGACAGCTTCTCAGTATTGTGAAGAGTCCATCAGGGATGCTTTTATCAGTGGCCTGCAATCACCAATAATAAGGCAGCGTTTATTGGAGAATAAAACTCTGGACTTAGCCACTACCCTTGACCAGGCAAGATCATTAGATTCAGCTCAGAAGAATTCTGAAGTGTACAGTACTACCCAGCCTTCTCGAGTGGTAAGTGCTGTAACTCCCGACCAAGACTCTTTTAATGAGGTTACCGTGGAACCTGCTTCAGTGACAGCAGCTGCAGGCACAAAGTGTTTCTTTTGTGGTTTTTCAAGACATCCACGTCCAAAGTGTCCGGCTCGTGAAGCAATGTGCCATCAATGCCATAAGAAAGGTCACTTTGCTAAAGTATGTCGTGCTAATACATCAACAAGAGCTAGGGCTTCTATGCATTCCGACCAGGCGACTCTGCAACAGTGACTTCTGCGGCTGCTCCAAATTCACTGTCAAAGGCAGTTGTGAAAGTGTTCATCAAAGGAAGAAGTAGATGGTCTGATTGACAGTGGCAGCTCAGAGAGTTTCATCAACCTTGACGTAGTTAAACGCCACTCCTGACGGTACATCACTCATCAGGTACCGTTTCCATGGCATCAACATCTCTCTCTATTCAGACGTTAGGGTTTTGTAAGGTAAACCTTAGAGTTAATGACAGGGATTATCAAGATGTACATTTAGCTGTTCTGCCACAACTGTGCTCTGATGTGATCCTTGGTCAGGACTTTCGAAGCGTCATGGTAGTGTTACTTGACATATGGAGGTGAACTGCCTCCTCTCGTTGTCTGTGGTCTTAGCACTTTAAGGGTAGACCCACCAAAGCTGTTTGCGAATCTTACTGCGGATTGTCATCCTATATCAGCTAAGTCACGCCGCTATTCTTATGAAGATAGGATGTTCATTGAGAAAGAAACTCAGAGGTTGCTGAAGGAGGGTATTATAGAACCAAGTAATTCTCCGTGGCGTACAGGTCGTTGTTGTCAAGGATGATTATAGGAAACGGAGGCTGGCTATCGACTATTCTGAGACAATCAACAAATTTACACTTTTGATGGGTACCCTCTACCTCGAATTGATGATACAGTGAACAAAATTGCTCAGTACTATGTGTTTAGCACAATTGATCTACGAAGTGCCTATCATCAAGTCCCTATAAGGAATGAAGATAAACCATACACAGCGTTTCAGGCTAGTGACGGCCTCTATCAGTTTACCAGAGTCCCTTTTGGGGTTACCAATGGGGTAGCCTGTTTCCAACGAATTATGGATTCACTATTCAGGAAGAGCAACTTATGGGAACTTATGCATATTTAGATAATGTTACCATTTGTGGAAGACCCAGGAGGAACATGATGCAAACCTTGATAAGTTTTTGGAAGCTGCCAAGAAGAAAAATATCAGTTACAATGAAGAAAAGTGCACTTTTTCCACTAAAAGGCTTAACATCCTTGGTTATGTGGTGGAAGGAGGTGCAATATCCCCAGACCCTGAAAGACTTCGACCTCTACGGGAACTTCCAATGCCCCAAGACAAAAAGTCACTCCAAAGAACTCTTGGTCTTTTTGCTTATTACTCACAGTGGATCTACAACTATTCAAGTAAAGTTCGCCCACTGAGTGCTACCACGATATTTCCTGTGACAAAGGAAGCAGAAACTGCTTTCTATACTCTCAAACAGGATATTGAAAACTCAGTAGTTCAGGCCATTGATGAGTCCCTACCATTCGAGGTGGAAACGGATGCATCTGAAGTTGCCATTGCTGCAGTCCTATCTCAGGCAGGACGTCCCGTTGCTTTCTTTTCAAGAACTTTTCAAGGATCAGAGAAGTGCTATGCTGCTGTAGAAAAGGGAGCCCAGGCCATCATAGAAGCAGTTCGCCACTGGAGGCATTATTTAACAGGCAGACATTTCACTGTAAGGACTGACCAACGGTCCGTGATGTATATGTTTGACAAGAAGCACAAAAGTAAGATCAAGAATGACAAGATATTACGCTGGAGGATGGAACTATCGTGTTATAACTTTGATATTCTGTATCGACCGGGTGAAGAAAACATTTCACCTGATGCATTCTCTAGGTCCCACTGTGGAGCAGCATGTCATGATTTGCAATCACTCTCAGAGCTCCACAAGGCCTTGTGTCACCCAGGAGTTACACGCCTGTATCATTTTGTTAAATCTAAGAATATGCCCTACTCAGTGGAAGAGGTGCGACAAGTGATCAGATCATGCAGAGTATGTGCAGAGTGCAAGCCAAACTTTCACCAGCCAGAGAAAACTCATCTCATAAAAGCCACCCAGCCTTTCGAGAGACTGAATATAGATTTCAAAGGACCTCTACCAAGCATAAACCAGAATAGGTATTTCCTTAACATAGTAGATGAATATTCTAGGTTTCATTTTGTGTTCCCCTGTGCAAATATGACTGCTTCAACTGTCATCAGTTGTCTTTCCCAGTTATTCGCTATTTTTGGTATGCCGGCCTATATCCATTCAGACAGGGATCCTCGTTCATGAGTAATGAACTTCATGAGTTTTTGGCTACAAAGGGATTGCTTGCAGCAGAACAACAAGCTACAACCCTCAAGGCAATGGTCAAGTGGAGCGGTTCAATGGTACTATATGGAAGTCAGTTACAATGACACTGAAATCTCGCAATCTACCTGTTCAACACTGGCAGACTGTCTTACCTGATGCCCTTCACTCTATTAGATCATTGCTGTGCACAGCTACTAATGCTACCCTCATGAGAGACTCTTCAACTATTCACGTCGTTCCTCTACGGGAGCCTCCATGCCCACCTGGTTATGTCACCCTGGACCCATTCTCCTGAAGAGTCACCGTAGGATGAACAAGACGGATCCTTTAGTGGAAGAGGTAGAGCTCCTACAAGCTAATCCGCATTATGCCCACATTCGCTACCAAAATGGTGAAGAGACTACTGTATCTACAAGACACTTAGCCCCAGTTGAAACCAATGTTAGTGCGGAATCTCAAGATACACCAATAGATGTTGCGAAAGATGCTTCGGTTTCTCCAGGGAAGCCTTTTCAGGCTACCCCTATTGAAATAGAGGATGCCGCTCCAGTAGATAGTCAAACCCCGCTAGAAAATACCGAACCCGGTGAAGAGGCTCAAGGGCTACGAAGGTCTGGACGTACACGTCACCCACCTAACCGTTTGGAGGATTACTGTATCTGATATTTTAGAAGGGGAGATTGTAGTGATACCGCTCTTGTGGAGAGCCGCAGCAGGACACAATACGGCACCACCTCAGGGGCCCCTAACAATAACAACAAACAGTACGGCGATGGCCCAGCATGGCGTGTGGTCTCGCTCTTACACAAATACATTCGTGATGCAGATTACATGGTAAGCTTAAATATGTCGCCAGTAGCTATAGCTTTTCTGAGGACATATGCACCTTACATCACCTGTCCTGCAGCAGCAGTCATTAGATGTATTTTCTTCTGTTGCAGACATGTACCATGGATTTTGTGTTCAATAAAGCCTAGAAATGAGGCCTGTGTTTTTATCACAACACACACACCCCCAAAAATTGAACTTGTTTAATAAATAAAATACGCACTCATACTACTGTGCCTACAGTATACATATAGGACAGTCATTTTCAATATAAGCCTTTCTCTGAAACTTTTCTTTATAATAGGCGCAACAAGACACAAAAGCTGACTTCCCGCACATGTTCAACTCAACCTGTGTGAAAACTCAATGCTCATAAAAGGCCCTGAGATCTGGAACTTCATCTGAAGCATTGAAACATTCTCTATCTGCCAACCAGTTCAAAGCTGTTGTTAAAAAACACCATCTCCTTAGCATAATTGAGACAGCAATATGTTTGTCTAGCAAAACCAGCTTTCATCCATTTATGTCCCTGTTCTTCCTTCAACACCCATACATACTTGGTAACATATATTGTCCCATTTAATTTATATTGTAATCTAAAGTAAGTTACTGTATCTTCAACATTTCTAGATTCAATCACTCTATAAAAACTGAGGATCTTTGAATTAGTATGTAGTTCGAAATAATACGTCTCTTTTGTGATGCACCATTTGTCATTAGCTGTCTTATTGTAGTTAACTGCATAAGAATTCTCATTTAATATTATGTATATTAAGTAACATGGCTTACAATTAGCTGGTCAAAATGCATTACATAATTTGTGGCCATCTTTTGTGCCTACCATTGTATTAATTCATGTAAATTACATTATATTGTTTACAGAAAAAGAAGTATTAGTGTAAAAATTAGTAAATATTGTTTGTGGTGTTGCCAGACTGTTGAATATTGTGTGTTGCTGTATCAACATGTGAGGACCAAGACTGTTTCAAAATGTAACCAAAAATACTGCTGAAACAAGTGTAGAAGTCTTCAAGAGGAAACTGGAGAAGTATCTTCACCCGGTGCCAGATAAACCAGGTTGTAATGAAGTGGGTCAGTGGACCACCAGCAGTAAAATCCTGGTGGAGCAGGCAAGCACCAGACGAGCCTGACCCCTGGCTGGGCTCTGGCAGTAGAAAAACACTCAGAACTCATCAGAGGTTAAGGTTAGTTTGTCAATAGTGTGTGTGAGGATTTTATAATAATAATAATGTAATATATTATATTTTATTTTGACATAATACGTACATCTATGTACAAAGTAGTATAATAGTTAGGTTTTCATGCCAAAAACCCCTTTATATGCAGAGCATTTTGGACAAATTTAAAATTAACTTAAGATTAATAAGGCAATAACAGATCATTAGATAAGTTACAATGAATACAAGAAACTTCGAGTATTCTATTAGGTCATGCAATATGGCTTTAATAAGTCTTGTAGAGAAGACGTACATTTTTTATTTAATTAACCTTAGGCGGATACAATGGAGTGGTTAACATTTGAGATGAATACAGATATTGAGAGCAAGTATACTATATATTCATTATATTGATGAAAAGTTTTACCTATGTTCATGATATTGAGCAAATGCATGTACCATATAGTTTTTACATATGTAATTATGGACTGGGATAGGTTAAGGAAATACTGTAAGGTGTTTTTTAACTGTAGTTTTAAAAATGCTGAGCCAGTGGTTCTGGAGATTTCTGGCAGAGAGTTCCAGAGTTTGGGCCCTTTTATGTATAATGAGTTTTTGAAAAGATTTAGCCTTACATGGGGAATGTCAGAGGCTTTTGGGCCTTGTGTTGTGTCTGAGTCCTATTGCAACTGTCAAGAAAGCATTTCAGGTAGGGATTTATATTAGAATTGACTGTTCTGTAAACGTAGGTTGCACAATAGTACAAGTGAATGTTTTGTATAGTGAGTAGGTTTAGGTCAATTCAATTCAATTCAACTTTATTTCTGATAGTATTACAAATGGGGTTTACATATTTTATGGTACGTATTTGTACATTTTATGAAATAATTATTACAAGAAGGCCAATAGTATGCCTAGGCATTTCAGGCAGTCTTATACTAGATCTTACTCTATAGTGACACAATAATTATACTGGTATTAAGGTTAGATAATTGTAGTGATTAACTATGTTTATAAAATTGAGGTAGTTCAAAATATTTAAGAATTTAACAATTAGTTAATACAGGGTAAGATATAAACAACTATTGGAGGATAGATGGGCTAGTGAGAGTGTAGGCAATGGGGTCGAAGATGTATGGGGTAGATTTAAAAATGTAGTGTTAGTGTTCAGCAGAAGTTTTTTTTTTTTTATTTTTTTTTTTTTTTTTATATTTTATTAAACCATTATTACAAAACATGACAAATATGCCGTAAACAGTAACAGGCACCTAAATTACGAAACAACAATATCAAAATGACAAACCAACACCATAAACATGGAAATGTGTGATAACCCACCACCTGAACCCTCACACTATTTTCAAAATAAAACCCCTAACCATACATACACAAGAAAATTGTTACATATAAAAACCATGCACAACATGTCACATGGTATATGCAAAACTAAATAACAACAAACCTTTATGAAAAGTTAATATACAATGAAACATGTCTATATAATGCCTTGAACATACATGGTCATCTTAAAGTACAAGTAACCCACTGAAAACCTGTCATTTAACACAATTATTAAAACTCCTACTTTTACAAACCTACCACGAAAATCTTCATACAAGGCCAAAGAACTTACTATACATAGACAATAGTGATTAAGCATATAATACATAGGGACAAGAGTTAATACCTCTTAATATACCCCCCCCCCATGTGCATTATATTATGTCCTCCAGCTATCATCCTCTTAACTACCGTAACTATTACAGTTACTAACCCTATACATCCAAATAATAACTTGGGACCTCTTAACACAGACCTCCAATAGCCAACTGCAATTGTCCCTTCAAAACATTTAGTACAAACAATATAACAATTAATCCGGCCCTGTTAATGAAAACTCATATATTTAAGAACAGAGTGTATGTTCCTAGCATTTAGAAACATTGAATATTCCATGATACAACACATTACATAAATCCTACCCTTAAACTTTACAACTTCCACATTGTTATATGTATATTAACAACATTGCAAGGACCTTCATGCAAACATATGGAAAAAATTTTGTTTTGCAACCTCGCACATGTGAACAAACCATATAATTCCTAACACAACAATAGGTACATACTCCTTAGATGACTTTCCTCATCACATTAAACCAAGAGCACTGAAACGAAACCAACCTCCAACCTCTTCCCCTGACCTAACTATACCACCCTCCTCACACTCCCCACCTATTCCACCCCCCCCCAACTCCCCCACCAACGTGTAACCTACCCTACCCACCAGACCACCCCCCTCCCAAGCTACCCTAAACTCCAACCTAAACTCCTCAATAAAACTAGGCAGCCCCTCCCTTTCACCTTATCATGCTTAATAACCAATGTACTGTGAAATCCCGATAAACACTTGGAAAATCCTCTCCATACCCTCCCATACAGGCTTTTATTACGACATTTTGTTCTATAAAACCCTGCTGCTAACGCCCTTATTCTTACATCACTCCTCACCTCCCTCATTCCCCACGATATATGAATGTAATCCAAAACTAAATAAGACATTGCCCTTTGTACGCTTTCCAAACTGCCCCACGTCCAAACTTAACGCCCGTAGAGCTGACACACCTCTTCCCCTATTCTTCTCAACACTTCACCAAACCATGCACATACCCTTTAAGACCCTCGCAAAAATATACAGCGTGAAAAGCCGTATCTAGTTCCCGCACCTGACACACCTACCATCCCCAACTATTCCCATGACAAATAACTGAGCCTCGACGCTAAGATTCCATGTAGAAATCTAAACCCTGTATCTCTGACCCTCGGGTTCAATTTCAACTTTTTCAACCACCCCAGGTTCTACCCCAATTATACAACGGAAAATTCACCCTTCCCTTCACCTCCAACACCCCTTGTCCTATCCTATCCAGCCGACTCACCCTAATAGCACCTGGATCTCGCAATACCATCAAACCTCTCAGAATTTCCTCACACTTCAATAACTCCTTCCCCCACCACCTGCGTACCTCCCTCATCACCTCCCCTACTCTCCTGCCTCCCACCCCTCCCCCGTAAAACTCATGCCTCACGAACACACTCCTAAGCCTACACCTTAAGGGTAACAACCCTACACCCCCCCAACGTACCTTAGTTTCCACCACCTCTCTACACAGCCAATGCCTTCCATGCCCCCATACAAACTTTAACACACTTTGCAATAATCTTCTCACATCAACCTCCAAAAGGGGAAAGACCGCCGCACAAAACCATAATTTACTGTACACTAATACATTCACGACAACTGCCCTTTGCAACAAAGTAACCTCCCCTACTCCCCAACCCATCATCCTATGTATTGCCGCCTCCACTACCATTCTCGAGTTTACTTCCCTCGCTACCAAAGTGTTCGCACTAAACACTATTCCACAAATCTTTAATGTATCAACACAACCCCATCCCTCCCTCACCCCCAACGCTCCCCCCGTCCAATTCCCCACCTCCAGTAGATTAGATTTTCCTCTATTCACCCTCATTCCCGTCGCCCTTCCAAAAAAATCTACTAGCCCATTCACCATGCTTAATTGCTGCTCTGACGATACCAAAACGTTAGTATCGTCCACATAACCTACAATTCCTACCCCATCCACTTTATTCTCCCCCCCCTCACTTAATCCCTCCTCCACTAACCTATAAAAGGGATCCTGTAAGCAGGCAACAGGATCTGCGACAGTGGACAACCCTGTCGCAGACCCCTCTCCATACTCACCGCCTCCCCTACCCTCCCATTTATTTGCACTCTGAACTTAGCCTCCTCATACAAAGTACGTACCCAACTCACCACTTCCTTCCCGAAACCCTGTTTCCCAAAATATCATACAGTATTTCTCTATCCACTCTATCATATGCTCTCTGCCAGTCCAGGCCCAACACGCCTCCTGTTCGACTCTCATCTATAAACCTCTTGATACGTCTATGCCCCGTCATTATACTCCTTCCAGGTACTCCCAATTGTCCCTCATGCAACATGTTCCCCAAACCCTCTTTATTCTATTCGCTAAAATCTTTGCAAAAATTTTATAGTCAGTATTCATCAAAGCTATTCCCTATAATCACTTAAACTCCTCGAATTCTTCCCTTTCGCTACCAACACAACCACCCCAGTTCTCATACTTTCCCCATTATTCCCTCCCCTTTCAACTCATTTACTACCCTCACTAACATCTCTTTTAACACCTGCCAATGCTTTACATACAATTCCCTGGCAACCCATCTGATCCAGGTGATTTTCCCATCCGTAGACCTTTAATTGCTTCCCATACTTCCTCCTCAGTTATCTCTCCCTCACAAGCCTGCCTATCCTCATCACTCAAACACTTCCTAATTCCACGTAAAATCCCTTCACTTGCCTCTAAATCCTTTTCTTCCCTTCCATAAGTTTTCCTATACCAACATTCTGCATATCCTCCTATACCCTCTGTTGTCCTCAACTCTCGCCCCTCCTCATAACCCCCATTCCCTCCTCTACCTTTATAGACGAGATCAACATACTAGCCCGCCTCCTTTGAAATGCCTCAGAACCATCTTCGACGCTTTGTTACCCCATAATACCTCCTCCAAACCACTCCTAAGTCTTAAAGCCTGAAACCGTTCCTCCTGTATCTCCCTTAGTCTGTTTCGCAAAACCCCAACCTCTTCGCTAGACCTTCCCCCAATCCCCCATAACACCCACTCAACAAACCTTCCAAATACCTCTGATATCCATACCTATACCTCGCCTCCTCACCCCCCACCCGCTGGTAAAACTTCCTGATTTCCGGTTTACCTCTCTCATCCCACCACTTCGCTACCTTTACCTTCAACTCCCTTCCCTCCCTCCACATCTCCCTCCACCACCCCTCAAAATCTTCATCATCCCCATCTCTCTCCAACAATCTCGTATTTAATTTCCAATAACTCTGGTACACCCTGACAGCTCCTTCCCATCCCCTTCAAACAAAACTCCTCGATGGTCCGAAAACCAACATCAATACACTCCACCTTTTCCACGACCACTGCTTTCGTCACATATACTCTGTCCAAACGAGCAGCATAATTCTTCCTATAGAAAGTGTAGTCTACCGATTCCCCCCTCCCTCCCACCACATCCACCACCCCCACCGCATTCAAGACCTCTCGTAATGAACCCAGCACACACCCGCTCCCCCTTGGTTCTACATCCCTAACCCTTATCACACTATTCCAATCCCCTGCTATGACAGTGACGTGAGGTAGTCCCCGGAAAGCATAAGTTAACTCATTATTAATAAATTCATCTTTAATACGCTTATTCGCCACGGCCGGGAGATACACTCCCAAAAAGCTAACCTGTACTCCTCCCCAATCTCCATTCACTCGAACTACCCTTCCCCACCTCCTCCCATGATGACAAGGTGAAAGGGCTGGTCTCCTAATCCCCACCAACACACCCCTTTGAACAACCTAGCACTGCCAGCAAAAACTTGATAACCCTTTATTACTATCTCCTCCCCCTGCCTAAAATTGTGTTCTTGAAAAAACACTACATCTACCCTCCATCGCATTAACGTTATCTCAACCCATTTGCGTTTGACCTCATTTCTGAGGCCATTTACGTTCATTGTCACACACCTGAAGTGAACGGTTGGGGTTTTCCTGTCGATTTCAGTGCTCTTTTGTCAATCTTAACCATCGTTGCACCATCATTCCCTCCCTTCCCTTTCCCTCCCCTTTAATACTCTTGGTGCTCCATTTCCTTCACCCGACACCCTTTACCCTGCACCACCTCAGCCCACATCTTTTTGCCAGGCCTCTGAGCTGCAGTTAACACATCCTCATCTGTATCATCCCCAGGTCGTTTCCTAGATTCTCCCTTTTCCACCGGTATCTCCATGTCCTCTTCCCTGTGGATTTCAGCCTCTACAACTGTCACATTTACTGAAGCCTCTGCACCAATTCCACCACGTCTCATAACCTCACCCGTCTCCGTAGCTCTCATAACATCCTCTCCTTGCCCAACCACACCCACCTCCTCTGAAATATCATCCAGTAATAAGGGTGCACTACCAATGAATTCATGCAAATCCTGCAGAATAGCTGCTTCCTCACCCTCACCACGCTGACTCTCATCCATGGTCATGCCTTGCTCTGCAGTCACCTCCAGCGTCACATCTGAAATCAAGGCAACAGCCTGCTGTTGCTTCTCCTCCTGATCCACCTCCGCACTCCACGATTGTTGTTGATTCCCGTTCTTCTTCTTCCCGTCGCTCTGCTCCACCAATCCAACCTCCGAAGATGTCCTGTCATCCAAGCTGGTCATGGCACGTACCTCCTCCCTCCGATCTCCAACACGCCTACGTGCACAGTCCGCCGCTATGTGTCCTGGTTGCTCGCACAACCGACATGTCCTCACCTGGCCGACATAAGTTACATAAACCTGGGTACGAAAGGCGTCCATTAGAATGTAGGATGGTACAGGTTTCCTTAATGTCATCTTCACATTATAAGTGCCCTCGAGCATGCCAGCGTACAAACCATTCATCCAACGGCCCACGTTGACTGCATGTATCACACCATACTGTTTCAAAACATCCTGAATGTCCGTCGCACTCGCCTCGAATGGGACATGACGGAGTTTCAACCACTTATATGTGGCTGAAATATCCTTAACACATACCTCTACACCTTGCATGACGACCTTCCGCTTGTCCTGGTACATGTCGACGATCCTTTCGTAAGCTGCTGTACAGGCGAATTTTACAAGGATCCTCCTTGCCCCATTGAGGGCAATGCCGTATAACTCTGAATGTTGTATGCCCAGAGTGTCGCGAAGTATGGCAGGCAGTAAAATCTCTGCGTTCGATGGGTAAACTGCTCCTTGTAGTAGTTCAATACCAACAGTATTCACCCGGCGTCTGTAACCATCCGCCATGATGAGAATGAAGTTGCACCAGGTCAACTCCAGGGGGCTCCACCAGACACCCGCACACAACCAAGGCTGGGCGTGGAATATTTTTAAAAATGTAGTGTTAGTGTTCAGCAGAAGTTTGTGGTTACAGGCGAGTGGGTGCGGGAGGGAAGAAGAGCGATTGGTGGAATGATGATGTAAAGAGAGTAGTAAGGGAGAAAAAGTTAGCATATGAGAGGTTTTTACAAAGTAGAAGTGATGCAAGGAGGGAAGAGTATATGGAGAGAAAAAAGAAAGGTTAAGAGAGTGGTGAAGCAATGTAAAAAGAGAGCAAATGAGAGAGTAGGTGAGATGTTATCAACAAATTTTGTTGAAAATAAGAAAAAGTTTTGGAGTGAGATTAATAAGTTGAGGAAGCCTAGGGAACAAATGGATTTGACAGTTAAAAATAGGAGAGGAGAGTTATTAAATGGAGAGTTAGAGGTATCGGGAAGATGGAGGGAATATTTTGAGGAGTTGTTAAATGTTGATGAAGACAGGGAAGCTGTGATTTCGTGTATAGGGCAAGGAGGAATAACATCTTGTAGGAGTGTGGAAGAGCCAGTTGTGAGTGTGGGTGAAGTTCGTGAGGCAGTGGGTAGAATGAAAGGGGGTAAGGCAGCTGGGATTGATGGGATAAAGATAGAAATGTTAAAAGCAGGTGGGGATATAGTTTTGGAGTGGTTAGTGCTATTATTTAATAAATGTATGGAAGAGGGTAAGGTACCTAGGGATTGGCAGAGAGCATGCATTGTTCCTTTGTATAAAGGCAAAGGGGACAAAAGAGAGTGCAAAAATTATAGGGGAATAAGTCTGTTGAGTGTACCTGGTAAAGTGTATGGTAGAGTTATTATTGAAAGAATTAAGAGTAAGACAGAAAGCAGGATAGCAGATGAACAAGGGGGCTTTAGGAAAGGTAGGGGGTGTGTAGACCAAGTGTTTACAGTGAAACATATAGGTGAACAGTATTTGGATAAGGGTAAAGAGGTTTTTGTGGCATTTATGGATTTCGAAAAGGCGTATGATAGGGTGGATGGGGGGGCAATGTGGCAGATGTATGGAATAGGAGGTAGGTTACTGAAAGCAGTGAAGAGTTTTTATGAGGATAGTGAGGCTCAAGTTAGAGTGTGTAGGAGGGAAAGGGACTATTTCCCAGTAAAAGTGGGCCTTAGACAAGGATGTGTGATGTCACCGTGGTTGTTCAATATATTTATAGATAGGGTTGTAAGAGAAGTGAATGCGAGGGTCTTGGCAAGGGGTGTGGGGTTAAAAGATAAAGAATTAAATACAAAGTGGGAGTTGTCACAGTTGCTTTTTGCTGATGACACTGCTTTTGGGAGATTCTGAAGAGAAGTTGCAGAGGTTGGTGGATGAATTTGGTAGGGTGTGTAAAAGAAGAAAATTGAAAGTGAATATAGGAAAGAGTAAGGTGATGAGGATAACAAAAAGATTAGGTGACGAAAGATTGGATATCAGATTGGAGGGAAAGAGTATCGAGGAGGTGAATGTATTCAGATATTTGGGAGTGGACATGTCAGCAGATGGGTCTATGAAGGATGAGGTGAATCATAGAATTGATGAGGGAAAAGGGTGAGTGGAGCACTTCGAGTCTGTGGAGACAAAGAACTTTGTCCATGGAAGTAAAGAAGGGAATGTATGAGAGTATAGTTATACCAACACTCTTATATGGGTGTGAAGCATGGGTGATGAATGTTGCAACGAGGAGAAGGCTGGAGGCAGTGGAGATGTCATGTCTGAGGTCAATGTGTGGTGTGAATATAATGCAGAGAATTCGGAGTTTGGAAATTAGGAGGAGGTGCGAAATTACCAAAACTATTATCCAGAGAGCTGAGGAGGGGTTGTTGAGGTGGTTCGGACATGTAGAGAGAATGGAACGAGACAGAATAACTTCGAATGTATAAATCTGTAGTGGAGGGAAGGCGGGGTAGGGGTCGGCCTAGGAAAGGTTGGAGGGAGGGAGTAAAGGAAGTTTTGTGTGCGAGGGGCTTGGACTCCCAGCAAGCATGTGTGAGCGTATTTGATAGGAGTGAATGGAGACAAATGGTTTTTAATACTTGACGTGCTGTTGGAGTGTGAGCAAAGTAACATTTATGAAGGGATTCAGGGAAACCGGCAGGCCGGACTTGAGTCCTGGAGATGGGAAGTACAGTGTCTGCACTCTGAAGGAGAGGTGTTAATGTTGCAGTTTTATAACTGTAGTGTAAAGCACCCCTCTGGCAAGACAGTGATGGAGTGAATGATGATGAAAGTTTTTCTTTTTTGGGCCACCCTCCCTTGGTGGGAATCGGCCGATGTGTTAATAAAAAAAAAATAGTTAATACGTATATTAATGGAAATGGTGCCGTGTTGGCATGATGCAGTTTCTAGCAGTGGATTGTGTGATCATTCTCACTGCAGCTTTTGTTGTGTTATTATTAATTTTAGGTGGTTTTCATTGTGGAACCCCAATCACAAATAGCATAGGTGAGGTAGGGGTAGATCAGTGAATAGTATAGTGTAATTAGTGCTGTTTGTGTGTTGGATATGGGTGTTGAATTTCAGGTTGCTAGCAAGGTGCAGACCCAGGAATTTTCCCTCATTATGTTTAGCAATAAAGGTGTTGTTAAGCATAATCTTTAGTTGGACCTCACTTGCCCTACTCCCAAACATAATGTAAAAGGTTTTGTCTTTATTAAGTGTAAGGTTATTGACGGTCAACCAGGTTGCTATTTTAATGAGTTCTTCGTTAACAATAGTGTTGAGTGAGGCGAGATTTTGGTGGGAGATGACAAAAGTCATGTCATCAGCAAAGAGAATAGGCATAAGTTGTTGAGATATGCTTGGAAGATCATTTATGTATAAAAGGAAAAGGAGGGGACCAAGAATGCTACCCTGTGGTACACCATTGTCCAGGTGTGTTAAGGAGGTTGTGTCATTGACAGAGACATATTGCTTTCTATTAATGAGTTAGGGCTTGATAAATGCAAGCGCTTGGCATCTTATATCGTAATGATAAAGCTTGAGGAGTAGGATGCCATGATCTACTTTATCAAAAGCTTTCTTAAGGTCGATAAAGAGTCTAAGCTGGTATTCATTTTTTCCAGTGCTGTGTAGAGTAAGTCTAGTATTTTAATTATTGCATCATTAGTGCTTTTGTTTCTCCTGAAGTCAAACTGGCAGGGTTAACCCTGTTATGAAGGAGTATGAGTTTCTCAAAGATTATGGAAAGTAAAAGCAAGTTTGATATTGGCCTATAATTGTTTACATCTGTTGGGTCACCACCTTTGTGTATTGGTATAATCCTTGCTATTTTGAGTGATGCTGGGAAAGTGTTGATATCTAGTGATTTGTTAAAGAGTAATGCAATGGTAGGTGAAAGGAATTGAGCTGCTCGTTTATACAGTAGCTGTGGCACTTGGGTTACATTTCCTGATTTGTTTTTAGTGTTAATAATCATGGTAACCTCAGTGGGCTATGTTGGTGTAAGCTAGAGTGATGTTGGGAAGTTATGGCATTTTATTGAGCAGATCTTCAGTCTTCGTCAGTATAGTTTATTAAATCCATCTCGTGTAGTAACTGGGTTGATTGATGCCATCCTGATTAGATCTTTGCAATGACTCTCGAATAATAGTGTCATATAAATACTTTATAAATTTTGTTTCCAGAAACTGTCCATCTCCCACCAAGGTAGTGACCCAAACAAAGAAGAAATGCTTTTGCCATCACAGTCTTGCCAGAGGGGTGCTGATACTACACCTCAAAACTGCTATGTCTCCACTTTAGGGTGCAGGTACTGTACTTCTTTAGTTGTGTTATATAGTAATTGAAGAGAGTTGTTGGATAGATATACTTGAAATATTTTTCATCTTATATTAGTGATTTCATTATGTTGTATAGCTGAAGGGTTATTTGGTAGTTGGTCAGTTTTGTTAATACAGACAACTGCTATTACAAAAAAGTAAATTTTATGGAATCTAGTCCATTGTATACAACTTAAGTTGACAAAGCATTATGGGTTTCTTCTTTTTATGGTCAGTTGCCTCAGTGGCAGATGGTCAGTGTCTTGACAAAACGAACGTTTTTTTTTTTTTGTGCGAGAGAGTGATTTATAGGCACCATCAACAAATTTTATCTAAAGCTCAATACTATTCCCTTCATATTCAAATTCAAATTCTTTATTTCATGTAATACAAGGTGGGGGGTACTTATAGTTATACATTAAAGTTGATATTACAAGATGGACAATAATATGCCTAGGTATGCCTAGGCTTTTCAGGCAGTCTTATGATAGGTCTTAATAGCTATACAATGAATATACAGATTGTAAGGTTAGGTTAGGTTTACAAAATTTAGGTACTGGAATTTAAACATTGAGAATTTAACAATTAGTATAAAAAGTTAGCAATTAGTTTATATATTAATGATAAAGGTGATATATTGGCATAATATAGTTTCTATATTGGAGTATCTTAGGCAAACTTATGACTAGCTTAAGTATTATGGAGCAATAGTTGTATTAGAATTTTGGTTAGAACTGTGCAAATTAAGGGGAATCACAGATATCAATAAGTGTATTTTGCTGTGGTTAGTAATGTGCAAATTAAGGAGAATCACAGATATCAATAAGTGTATTTTGCTGTGGATATGTGCAAGATAAAGTAGTTTTCGTATGGTTAACTACCGGTTGGGTGCGTAAGTGAGATAAGATGTTTTTTAACGGTGCTTTTGAAAATAGAGGTTGTGTCTGCAGTTCTAGAGTTTTCAGGCAGGGAGTTCCAGATTTTAGGCCCTTTTATGCGCATTGAATTTTTGTATAGATTTAGTCGGACACGGGGAATGTCAAAGAGATGTTTATGTCTGGTATTATGTCTATGGGTCCTGTCACAACTGTCAAGAAAGTGTTTTAGCTCAGGGTTAAAGTTGGAATTAATGGTTCTATAAATGTAGATAGCATAGTAAGTATGGATGTTCTGGACAGTGAGTAGGTTTAGGTCTTTGAAGAGTGGGGGGGTGTGCTGCCTAGCGTTGGACTGTGTGATAATTCTTACTGCGGCTTTTTGTTGGGTTATTATTGGCTTTAGGTGGGTAATTGCTGTTGATCCGCATGCACAAATGGCATATGTGAGGTAGGGATAGATGAGTGAGTAGTATAGTGTGAGTAGGGCTGATTGTGGTACATAATACCGTATCTTAGAGAGGATCCCCACAGTTTTGGACACTTTCTTTGTTAAGTGTTGGATATGGGTGCTGAATTTCAGGCTGCTGTCAAGGTGAAGGCCCAGGAACTTGCCCTCGTTATGTCTAGCAATAGGTGTAAAGTTGATCTTAATGTTTAATTGTGGATCATCTGTTCTGTTGCCAAACATAATATAGAAGGTCTTATCAGTGTTGAGTGTAAGTTTATTGGCAGTCATCCATGTTGATATTTTTATTAATTCGTCGTTAACAATGGTATTAAGCATGGCAAGGTTTGTGTGGGAGATGACATAAGTTGTGTCGTCAGCAAAGAGTATTGGTTTCAGGTGTTGTGATACATTGGGAAGATCATTGATGTATAAGAGGAAGAGCAGGGGACCAAGGACACTTCCCTGCAGTACGCCGGTGTCTAGTGGTAGTGTCGTGGAGGATGTGTCTTTAATGGTGACATACTGGTACCTATTAGTGAGGTAGGATTTGAGGTATGCTAGTGCATGACCTCTTATTACATAGTGGTCAAGTTTGTGGAGTAGGATGAACAAAATACATTAGTTATAATTAATGGATGTGTAACAGCTAATGTTTGTTAGATATCTGAAAATATCCATAGATATACATAATGTGTTTTATTTGTTGGTAAGAGTATTCCCTAACATGTGGCAAGAGGTTGACAGGTATGGGGAGGGAGGTTATGGGCAGGTAATACCCTCTTTCTCTCCTTACTATTGCACTGTTGCATTGTACTCATCCTTTCTCCCCATTCAATTGCCTTCTAAGCTCTGTGCTATAACCTAATCACCTGAAACATAATAAATATTGACATCCTATGCAATTTTGTTCACTTCATATTGATGATGATAGAAGTAAAAGTAAAATATTGATTCTTTAGTGTTCTTTACTAATTATAATGAAACAAAGTGTTAATTGGACAAGTATGCATAAACTGAACATAGACAAACTATCAGTGTATTTGGTATGTATAGTATACATGTTATCAAGAGGATGAATTGTGATGATGGGTTATCATAGTGTTAAATGCTCATTGGTGCTGGTGGTTACATGTACAGAAGGAAATAAAGCAAACATGGTATGAATTTTGTAATCCTCCTCATCTACATCAACACTGACCCAAAGGACAGTAAACACAAAATCCTGAATATAATTATTGTCTAATAAATCTCAAACTAGTCTTAAGTTTGCCTGATATACTCCAATATAGGAGCTTTAATAGAAACTATGTAACATGCCAAGACAAAACCATTCTCATTACTAATTTTACAATCTAAATATTCTGAACTACCTCACTATTGTAAATCTATTTAATCATTTGAAATTTGTATTCATTTGTATTACAATCTAAATACAGTGGTACCCCGGTTTACGATGGTCTCCAAACTCGCCCTTTTATGTAAGTTTATTTTTTTAAATGCTTTATAAATGTATTTTGGGGTCTAAAGGACTAGTCTATTTTACATTATTCCTTATGGGGATAAATTCGTTTGGTAATGGCACTTGAACAGCATTCTGGAATGAAAAAATATCGTAAACCGGGGTACCACTGTACAATCTAATTATTCTGAAATACCTCACTATTGTAAATCTATTTAATCATTTGAAATTTGTATTCATATGTAATTTGTAATATAGTTTAAGAACTAGTATTAAGTCTGCCCAAAATGTCTAGCATGCCCAGGCATGCTAGGCATGCTAATGGCCATCTTTGTAATTATTGTCTTCTAAATGTAAACCACACATTGTAATCTTTACAGAGAAATAAAATAATCTTAAATCTTAATAGATGAGAAGGGAAAATTAGGTTAATCAAATCAAATTGTATTTCTTTGTGTAGTTTACATGTAATATTGTTAAGCCAAAGAAAGCCACTAGCATTCATGTGCATTTTGGGCCAGTAGGCTTGCTACAGTGTTTGTCGTGTTAAGTAATATTTGGGTGAGTACGCCTAGTCTACTATGGGCCCATAGGCATTCTGCTGCTCTTCTATACTTATGGCACATGGTAGAGGGGGGCCTACTTAGCCAAACATTATAGGGCCATTTAGTCACAGAATGTTACTGTGTATGTACATGGTACATTGATGACATTGACCCAGCTAGCATTTATCGTCATCTTGTGTACAGTACTTTAATGTTAAACTTGTTTAAAAATAGCAGTCAAGTCACAAGTACTTGTGACTGTTTTTTCCAGTCCAAACACTAAACATTGTATCAGGTACTGAATTGTGAAGTTCTGTTTATATTAATAGCAAATTTTCAAACATCACCTGAAATATTATACACAGAAGTATATTTATGTCAGCCGGTGAAAAGACATATTACATCTTTTCATGTCTTCTAATCATTTCAAAGTACTGGATGAAAGCAAAGCTTTTGTATTCTTTTTCTTTGAAATTGCAGAGTTTGTGTCAGTGATCTGTTGTAAAATAAAACATTGTATCACCTTTTAGAATGGACTTGTTTGGCACTATTTTCCTAGTTTATATCTAGAGGCCTTTGTTAAACCTGTTGATAAATTTCTTTGAGCTTTTGTCTTTTTTTTCAGATGACTGAGCCTAGCAAGTAGCAGGCAGTGATCCACCAGACTGTGGTAATGTGACCTTCTACAAGGCAGTGATCTACCAGGCAGTGATCCACCAGACTGTTGTAATGTGACCTTCTACCAGTCAGTGATCCACAAGACTGTGGTAGTGTTACCTACCAGGCAGTGATCTACCAGACTGTGGTAGTGTTACCTACCAGGCAGTGATCTACCAGACTGTGGTAGTGTGACCTACCAGGCAGTGATCTACCAGACTTTGGTAGTGTGACCTACCAGGCAGTGATCCACCAGACTGTGGTAGTGTGACCTACCAGGCAGTGATCCACCAGACTGTGGTAGTGTGACCTACCAGGCAGTGATCTGCCAGACTGTGGTAGTGTGACCTACCAAGCAGTGATCTACAAGACTGTGGTAGTGTGACCTACCAGGCAGTGATCCACTAGACTGGTAGTGTGACCTACCAGGCAGTGATCTACAAGACTGTGGTAGTGTGACCTACCAGGCAGTGTAAGTAAGTTTATTCAGGTATACACAAACACAGTTACATAGCAGCATATGTGTAGAGAACCTAGGATAACCCAAAAAAGTCAGAGTGACTTATTTCCACAAGACTGTGGTAGTGTGTACTCACGGGTATCTCATGGAGAGGCTCCCTGTCCCTCTCTGTGAGCATTGTCAGGTTCCAGTATCTGTTCGTCATATTCTGTTGGACCGCTCCCACTATCAACGAGCAAGCAGAATTTACCTCCAACGTCGTCTTTGCTCTACGGCAATTTCTTTACCTTCCCTTCTTGCTGATGGGCCCTCCTTTAATCCTGACTCTCTCATTGACTTTTTGACAGCAACTGACTTACTACACAAACTCTGAAGATTATACCTCTAGCACTCCCCTCAGTCCTTTCTACCTCAATCTCTTGCTACCCTCTATCCCTGCACTATCCACTGTCCTGCTGCACTCCATACCCTACTAATCATCCCTCTCCCTCTTACAACCCATTCTCCCTGCATCCTACCATAACCTGCCGCGCTGTATGACCCCTGTGGTTTAGCGCTTGTTTTTTATTATAATAATAATGTGGTAGTGTGACCTACCAGGCATTGATCTACAAGGCTGGTAGTGTGACCTACAACAAAAGTAGTTACTGGAAAAAAAGGAGATCTACACCTAACAGAGTCTGTATATAGTGTGTTTCATGTCTACATGTGTAAGAGCGATATACAGCCTAGAAGTCTGCCATGTTGATGTAAAATGCAAAATCCCCAAATCGATTAGTAATTAAAAATTTGAAATTGATTTGAATATTCACTATTTTGATTCCCCCCCCTTTCTCTCTCCATTCATCAAGCATTTTGTATCTTTTCCTACCTCCTTATAAGGACTATGATCCAAATTCATTTGCATAATGGAATAATCTTCAATGTGGGTATGGCAAATGCCTCTCATATACCTGTCAATCACACACACATTTCTTCCATCTTCCACTTGTAGCTTCTATGACAGATAGTTATTGCAGGCCAATTGCAAAGTTGCAAAGCTTGTTGATTCACATGCTTGATTTAAGAATAAAAATAAAAGGGGTTTGAATTGAAGGCAGAACCTCACACACTGAGTGTCCATGGTTCAATCCCCAGCCCAGTGGAAGTGTTGGCCATGTTTCCTTACACCTGCTGTCTCTGTTCACCTAGCAGTCAGTAGGTACCTGGGTGTTAGTTGCCTGGTGTGGGTGTTAGTTGCCTGGAGAGAAGATTGAAGGATTACAGTCGAAATATAGCACTTCTTTTGATTATAATAATAATAATACAGTCGAAATAAGACAATCCTCAATGACACACTGACTTTCTGGGTGTTGGTTTACCTCCAACATCGTCTTTGCTCTGCTGCCCTTTCTTTACCTTCCCTTCTTGCTGATGGGCCCTCCTTTAATCCTGACTCTCTCATTGAATTTTTGACAGCAACTGACTTAATACACAAACTCTGAAGATTATACCTCTAGCACTCCCCTCAGTCCTTTCTACCTCAATCTCTTGCTACCCTCTATCCCTGCACTATCCACTATCCACTGTCCTGCTGCACTCCATACCCTACTAATCATCCCTCTCCCTCTTACAACCCATTCTCCCTGCATCCTGCCCTACCCTGCTGCACTGTATGACCCCTGTGGTTTAGCATTTCTTTTTGATTATAATACGTAATAATCTAGTGTTGGTAACAATTTTGTCACTGCTTTGAACCCACAAAATGTAAATTCAATTGAAATGCTAACTGAATGAAATACAGTGGTACCCCGGAAATCGGCCATAATTCGTTCCAGAATTCTGTTTGAGTGGCATTACCGAATGAATTTATTCCCATAAGGACAAATGTAAATTAGATTAGTTGTTTCAGACCCCCAAAAATACACTTAAAAAAGCACTTACAAAAATACACTTACATAATTGTTCGAGTTGGGAGGTGGCCAATTTTTGGGGTACCACTGTAGTGTGTACTTAAAAAGTTGAGACTACAGTGGTACCTCGGTTTACGATATTTTTTCGTTCCAGAATGCTGTTCAAGTGCCATTACCAAACGAATTTATCCCCATAAGAAATAATGTAAAATAGACTAGTCCTTTTAGACCCCCCAAAAATACCCTTACAAAAGCATTTGAAAAAATAAACTTACATAAAAGGGCGAGTTTGGAGACCATCGTAAACCGGGGTACCACTGTACCTATCTGAAAAATGTTCACTTGCCAGCAAGCACTTTATCATAAAGCTAGAGTGCCAACATGTATGACATTGTCCCTTATAAAGTCAAATACTCGTATATGTATACCATTTATTGGATTCCTGGTTACTACATTCTTGTTCCGTTCCTGAGACCATGTCAGTAAACGAATTCGGTGTTAAGCGAGGAGCATACTATAGTTGTAGTTGGTTTGTGTCAGCCACCTTTGATATTGTTTTGATGTCACCTTTGCACCATTTATAACATTCCTGGTATATTTTTAAATGTTTATACAGTAGTGTAGTGTACTGTACAGTGGTACCCTGAGCTTTGAACTTCTTCATTCCAGAAGGCTGTTCAAGTTCCGTTACCGAACGAATTTGTTCCCATAAGGAATAATGTAAATTAGATTAGTCCGTTTCAGACCCCCAAAAATACACTTACAAAAGCACTTACAATAATACTTACATAATTGGTCGAGTTGGGAGCAGTTCGAAACTCAGGGTACCACTGTATATACATTATTTAGGTATGCATACTGGTCAGAGAGCCCGTTGTAAGTCCGAGTCTTTGGTAAACGAGTATGTCGCTTAGTGAGGAGAGTGATGGAGTGAGTGATAATAAAAGTGTTTCTTCTTTTTTGAGTCACTGCCTTGGTGGGAAATGGCTATGTAGAAAATAAAATCTACGTAGTTACCCAGCAACCTGCTTACCTCGTGTTTATATTTTAAGTGTCTCTATTACTCTTTAAACAAGAATACAGTGGACCCCGGATTTCATCAATAATTCGTTCCAGAAGGCTGTTTGAGCGCCGTTACCGAACGAATTTGTTCCCATAAGGAATAATGTAAATCAGACCCCCAAAATACACTTACATAATTATTTGAGTTGGAAGTTGTACGAAATCCGGGGGTCCACTGTACTTTACACAATTTGTACTAGTTAGATTGAACATTTTTTATTAATGACTTGTGTTATTACACTTTGTTAATTTTGCATATTACTATTAAGTTAGACTATTCTTTTTTTTCCAACAATTCTAATTGTATACAGGATTTTTTTTTAGGTTAAACAAAAACAAGATTATTTTTGCCTTTTTGTATTGTTTCCGAGTGATAGTCACGAAACTCCAAGAAGGCAAAACCTGACTCGGATGTTTTGTTCACAATTCTCTGGTTGCCACAAGGTAAATAATTTATGTAATGTCTTAGGTTACTGAGCAGTGGACGTGGAAAGAAAATAAGCTCGACAGGGTAGTCACAAACCTCGAGTTTTATTCACACACACATCTTTCCTTGGTCCAGATTTAGTGCTTAGTTTAACAGTGTTACAGAAGGGCCCTGTTTTGATGGCTGTTCCTGACCCTCACTGATAAGCGACAGTTGCTGGTGAGTGGAAACGAGTTTTTTCAATATCAAATGTGTCTAAAACCCCTGATAACATGTTTACACTATACTATTATTAATGCTTGGTACAGCTAGGCATAAAAAAATATACAAAAGTAAAATAAATTCACAACACGACACCGGTCACTCTTCCTGACACAGCTGTTGTGCAAAGAAGCGGAAAAAACACCAAACATAATGAACAATGACTCCATTGAAAATTGCTGAAACAGTGGGAACAGTAAAGAGGGAGGAGGCCTGGTCTGTGACTGACCCCAGGGTAACATAATCCCCAGAACCACCATATAATTTCCAACTTTTTTTATTCAGCTTTAGTGAATGATTAATGAGGCTTCCAGCTATTTTTGACGAAGGTCATCACAGGTCACAACTTTAGATGTAATATTGATGGTAGAATTACCGACAGTATAGTAGATAAATGGACACAAGTGTAACTAATGTGAGATTGTGGCAACATTTTGCTCTTCAGGAGCTTTGTCAAGCCGTTACAAACAATACACAGACACAGAGTACACTGTATGTATATAGGTATAGTGTGAGGTGCAAAGCATAATATAATCATTGTAGATGGTGGTAGTAGTTGTAGTAATATTACTACCACAAATACAGTGGTTCCCGAGTTTCGGACATAATTCGTTCCATGAGGCCTGGTCACAGACCGGCCTGCGGGGGCGTTGACCCCCGGAACTCTCTCCATGTAAACTCCAGGAGTGCGGTTACCGAACGAATTTGTTCCCATAAGGAATAATGTAAATTACATTAGTCTGTTTCAGACCCCCAAAAATACACTTCCATAATTGTTCAAGTTGGAGCTGTACGAAACTTGGGGTACCACTGTACAGCCTCTCCTCACTTAACGACAGAAATAGGGACCTAAGACACCGTCGGTAAGCAAATTCGTCGCTAAATGAGGAGCATACTATACAGGTCTCCCTTCACATTTGTCCAATCTCTCTCTAAAGCTACCCAAAGTCCTATCGAAGCTAAAACCTTGGGTAGTTTCAAATTTAGGTTGGATAAATACATGCGTGAGAGGGGTTTGATTTGAGTGGGACTTGCATGTGAGTAAATAGAATTATCAAAGTTTATTGCTAGGGTAGCGTTTATTCTGTTAGTGGGTTGGATTTGTGAAGGACTTGCCAAGTATAGGCCAACAGGCCTACTGCAGTGTTCCTCCTTTCTTATAAGAACATAAGGAGGAACACTGCAGCAGGCCTGTTGGCCTATACTAGGCAGGTCCTTCACAATCCATCCTAACAGAATATTTTCATAACTCAATTTTCAATGCTACCTACCCAAGCAATAAGCTTTGATAATTCTATTTATTCATGTGCAAGTGCCACTCACATGTAACCCCTCTCACTCATAAGAACATAAGAAAAGAGGAACACTGCAATAGGCCTGTTGGCCCATACTAAGCAGGTCCTTCACAAATCCAACCCACTAACCTCTCCTGCCTACATTATATAAGGTACCTCTTCGCACATATGCTGTATTCTATTCAAAATTGATGGACTGACAACATCGACTCAAGGTTGAGGGACTGATTACCTCAAACTACTACTGTTCTTCACGATTCTCCTTTGTATGGACTGATGAAGCCACTGTGTGGCGAAACGTTTCCTCAATAAAGATACCTAAGTGTTGCATATGTGTCTTAATTTATCAACTCTGCTCTCTGAACCATTTATCTAACATATGTTTGTTGGAGAGGATCAGTCCCAGAACACACACTTTCTAAATATTTCACATTTGCTCGCATTTCTCAAACAGTTTCCTGTGTACCGAGGTTGATGCTAGTGATGGGCACTTGATGCAAGGAATTACACTTTTCCTCTGTGGACTGAATTGGCCTGCCTCTCATTGACCTTTGTGGGTTTAGCTCTCATGAAGGCAATAGCCTTCCATTTCCCAGGCACACTATGACCTCTCTGGGTTTAATGCTTCACCCTAGGTCGTCCTGCTGCACTCCATACCCTATGTGGAAAATATTGGTATTTTCCGAAAGTTGTAATTGATAAACTTTCCAATATGAATAGATATCATTAATGTGTTGCTGTTGGCTTAACATTAACTGAAAAGAACCAACGAATTCACACGCATGCGCGAGATGCCTCGTGAAGTGGGCAGGGAGCTGGGTAGAGGGGAATAGGCGGAGAGTGAACAGGGAGCCTACCCACCCGATTTCAGGTGATGATGGCGAGTCAAATTTGGAGATTCCGGCCACCTAATCGGATTTAATTACCTCCTTTCGTAATGTGGAGGAATATCCAGTGGCGCGGTGAATATAAAGTGGGACAATCGGTCCAGGAGGTCCAGTAATAGGACAATAATTGTGAAATAAGGTGGGCCGCCGGCGAGTGACGCGGTCATAGGCCTATTTGAACTGAGTGAAATAACCATACGGCAGGATAAAGTCGTAACCCTGATGCAGGGGAGTTTCGTCTTAGAAGAGACTGAAATATATTCGATGAACTTTGGGAAATGGTGAATATAGTGAAACCGAGTTGTAAATAATCAGGGGTTGATTGTATCGGGCGAGGCTACTAGCTTGGGTACGCCATACCCCGACCGCCATATTGGACGCGGTTGAAATGAACTAACATATCGCAAGTTATCTACTCGAAATTCAAGTATCGAGACTGTGAATGTGTATAAACTAGTGGGGCATTATGCCGGGATATACGTAATATGTAAAGTTATACGTATAAACAGTACAAACGGTCGGATTAGTGAGAGGATCTGATTCGCTACCCCGACCAACCACATGTTAACTAACGCTCGGTCTCGTGGGAGTATAAGAGTGCACGGAAATTAACCTTCCTTGACTCGACGAGACAGCTACTACCATCGCGATCGAATCAGATCGCAGGAGGACGTCAACAACGGAACGACTCCCTCATCTAAAGCTAAGTACTCCGCTTGTAACTTTGTTATTGGCCAATGATATTGTTACGCACAGTAGATGTACTTTAGCTAGGTCAACGATCTACGATACACCACTATGATGCTGTTAATTAGGTGAGTGTTGGTCATGTTCATTTAACTATGTGTTCTCTACCTCT
This sequence comes from Cherax destructor, assembly GCA_009830355.1. Taxonomy (NCBI): domain Eukaryota; kingdom Metazoa; phylum Arthropoda; class Malacostraca; order Decapoda; family Parastacidae; genus Cherax; species Cherax destructor. Next base: position 27,740 of record WNWK01025925.1, read on the forward strand.
TCTCCGTGTGATCAGTTGTGTAATAACCAATACAGTCCACTTAAATTTAATATAACATAACTATAATAAATGATCTCAGATTTATTTATACTGGTCCAGAGTGCAGTGGGCTAACGAGATTATTGAAGGTACCCCCTCGGTGCGGCCAGGAGCGGGTAAAGTTCTCACATACCTTAAAGGGAATGACTGCGGTAAAATTATACGAGTCTGTCATCTCCCTGGGAGTTTGTTTATTGCTAGTGGCGGTGTCCCA
>WNWK01025926.1:0-22500 GCA_009830355.1 Cherax destructor
CACTGAACACCGAGTCGTACGGGCCCTTTTTAGTATCTCATTCATTTTTGCTGTCATCTGTGTAGGTTCCATCTCGTTTAAGCAGGGGTCCAATACTGGATTTTTTTTTCCCTTTAGATTTGGTATAAGAAATGAAATATTTTGGGTTTCTTTCAGTTTCATTTATGGCTTTTAGTTCGTCCTGTTTTTTTTGTCTCCTGTATGTTCCCTTTTGCTTAAGTTGGTTTTTTTCTCTGCCCAGTGTCTCTCTTCGTATTTCAGATATACGGCCCCCCAACCCCAACTCTGTGATTTTCCCCAGGGGGAGAGTCTCTTTGTTTTTTTTTTACATCTTCTCTTCCTTTTTCTTAAAGGAATATGCCTAGAACACACCTCAAGTGTGCATACATTTCTGCCCCTCATTATTTGGGGATCGGGGGAAAAGTTTCTTACATATACATACCTGGGGGAGTTCCAGGGGTCAACGCCCTCATGGCCCAGTCCATGACCAGGCCTGCGGTGGATCAGGGCCTGATCAACCAGGCTGTTACTGCTGGCCGCACGCAATCCAACATACGAATGCAGGCGAGAAAGATATTTTAAAAATATACCAAAACCCCTAGAGGGACTAGCCCAAAAAATCTACACATCAAAACCCCCTCCCTACAAAGCAAAACACTTGGCAGGCGGTGCTACCCCCCATCCAATGAAAAGCGGGGGCAGGTACGCTAAGGGCAATACAATAAGTGTCAGGGCCCAAGACTGTTCAACTGCCTCCCAGCATACATAAAGACCCCTGGCTGTTCTCAAGAGGGCACTGGACAGACACCTAAAGTCAGCACCTGACCAGTCGGGCTGTGGTTCAAAATTTTGGTGGTGGCCAGCAGTCCCTGGAATGGCCCCTTTTTCCACCGGGAGGCCTGGTCATGGATGGGGGCCAGGGGGCGTTGACCCGGGGGAAGCTCTCCAGTTATACCTGGGGGTTTTTTGGGGGGCAACGCCCCACCCCCTCCATACCGCCCGCGGTGGATCAGGGCCTGATAAACCCTTTTTACTGCTGGCGGGGAAACCAAAACCCGGCTGGTAAGATATGTCAAAGATTTTATCCACAGTGGTTTTTACAGACCATTCGGGAAAAAAAAACCCCCCGACTTTGCTCCCGAAAAAACATTGACACGGGGTGTGTATGTACATTTTGTGTATGTGTATGTGTTTATGTATATACATGTATGCGTGTGTATGTGTATATGTATATTTTGTGTGTGTAAACCCCCAATTAAAATTTGCACCAATAACTCATTACAGTTGTGGCTGGGTGTAGACTAATAGATTGCTCATTGCTTTAAAATTTTTTTTTATGAGTGAAACCCATGTACAGACGAAAATAAATTTTTTTTCATGATTCATTACCTTTTTAACTAGTGAATTAATTAAATTTTTCCTTGTTCAGCTATAAAAAATTTGGGGGGGCCCGTCTCGACCCTATATATACCTCTGTAATCTGCAAATACCTTTTTAACTTGTCATGATTGTGACCATCTGAGTTCATTACCTTTGTAACTTGCTCAGCTATCAAACTTTGAGGTCCAGTCCCTGGACCCATTATGTACCTCTGTAATCTTTTGACTACCGCCCACAGGATGGGTATGGGGTGCATAATAAAGATATCAAACTAGAATCAAACTAGGCTGGTCAGGTACTGTTTTTTATGTATTGTCCAGCCCCCTAGTTTATGTGCACACAATTGCAAGTGAATTCACATAAGGAATGTACACTACACACACAACCCGATTTAGCGTATGTGAACACAATTGCAGGAATGTTCACATAATGTGGGATCATTGTGAGTGTTTCACATAGTGAATATTCACATCATTGTGAGTGTTTTACTTAGTGAATGTGACACAACTGCAAGTGTATTCCACATAATGCATACCTGAATAAACTTACTTACTAACATACTTTAATTTAACATTGGCGCCAAGACTTGAATGAACCAGTGGGACAGCGGTGACTCTGATTGGCCCATTTCCGGCAACGTTAAATATTCGCTAAAAAAAACCCGAATATTCTGCATCAATGACTATTATCAGGATATTTATCTATTTAATAGACTATTGAAAATCCTATGGGGTTTTAAAAAAAATTTTTCTGATATGTAATTAGCGGAGAAAGTATTATTTTGCTTGTGGGGGGCTGCTAATATATGAGAGTTTTGTTTCCAACGTCGGCAGTCTTACTGTTATTTGGAGAAGGACGATTGTTTTGTTATTGAACAAACACTGGCATCTACGAGTAATTAAAAATGAGTAATGGCTTGCACGGAGTTGTAGTGGTGTTGAACAGTGTGGGGAGTGTAAGTGGAAAAGGGGGGGAGGTTGTAGTGAGGTGGGGTAGGGAAAAAAAAAGGCCGAAGTGAGGGTTTGTGGGGGTGGCTTTCCGCAGTGTCCCCGCGCCATCATCACCCATCAGCACCACCATCCGGGGTACTGTGATAACTTGGCTTCATGTACTCCACTCTACCCTTGTGTCTCCTTTCCCCAGTTCACCACACTCCACTACAATGTTATCCACTGTTGTCTCGCCGCAATACAAAGAACTACTAGATTTGGAATTTGTACTTTTTAATTTATTAAATATTAGACTTCCTAGTAAAGAAAAGCACATGTGCCCCCAATGACAATATATAAAGTTCAGTGTTTTTACCAGTTGAGACATTTAAATTGTAGTTGGAGATTCATTGTAGTGTTATCCTAGAGTTACATTTAATGAACCTGATTAAAACTTAATTTTTAAAGGCCCCGAATGTCCATAGTTTTTTTTTTTTTTTACTCTTGTATAGTACATTATGTAAATTTCCCCTTTAGAATAACCCAATAAAGTCAAAAGGGACTATTTCCACTTTCCACCACTGTTTTGGGGGTGATGACCAGGTCATTCCTCACTCTGATTTAATATTGATTTAAACATCATGAAAGTTTTAGAAATCTCTGCACTTCAGTTTTGAGTTGAATAATTTGGGCCCCCAAATAAATTTTTTTTTTTTTTTTATGACAAAAGTGGCAGCTAATTTTATGGCCACCTTGGCACTTCCATGACAAAAAATTTTATTTTTATTAGGTACTATTATGGAATGAAATAAATTTTTTTTTCACCAACTTAATTTAACTTTGATTCATTCATATCTTTAGTTAAAAACACATTGGTTTGACCTTAGCTACCATGTTGAGTAACTGTATTTGTGTGGGGCCTGTACCTGAATAAACTTACACAGTGGCCATCCCCTTTTTTTTTGTTGTTTAATTGGGGGATAGCATTTATTTGCGTTCTGTGTTTTCTTGCTAGTTGTTTTTTCTTTAAATTTTTTTTTTTTTTTTTTTTTTAGTGCTGAAAGTACTGTGAGACATACATGGTCAAAGCACTCCTCAAGTTTCAAAAGTATTACATCATTTAAAATTTCTATTTCCATGGTCGTGGACCTATGGTGGGTGGGTCCAAAGATTTGGGGCTATGTCGGTTCAACTTTTTTTTTTTTGTAATGAGGAAAAAAAACTCAAATCTTTTTTAAAAACATATTCTATTAATTTTTTTTACGATGCAGACGTTTAGCTAGTCCTATTGAAAGGGTTAGTGTGGACTGTTTAAGGCTTAGGTTAGATTGATTCTTATTTTTTTGTTACATTAATGTTTTTTATATCTTCTGTGAGTATAATGCCAATCTTATTTTATCACCATTATACAAAAAAATTATTCCCCAAATTACTGTATAGTTTTAAGAGCAGAGCTCTCAGTTTCCCCACAATTTTCTATTAAATTATATTGGTCTGATTCAAATTACCCTTTGGTAATATATTTCATGTTATATTGGAAAAATCATGTACCATTTATAAGTACAAGAGGGATGTATGTGCACTATTTATTTTTAAACATTTCAAATAATTTGCAGGAGAAACATACAATGTTTATTATATTTGAACCCTGCATCAAGGAACAGGAGACTTAGCCTAGATTATCATTAGTTAGTTGTATTGATATGAACGGGAAAAAAAATTTCACCTCTCATGTTGACTTGGAAACATGTACTCTGGGGGGGATGCTGAAAGAGCAAAAAAGTCTTAATAACCCTTGAGGATTATGAAGCAAGATAAAAAAAACAGCTAATAAAACCATATAAATCATCTGAAAAAACCTCAAAAATTTTTTTTTAAACCAAAACATGGTCAATTTTTTTCTTTTCCCATCATGCAGCACATGGGGCAAGATTTTTTTTGCTGTGCATATTTTGGACACAGACCCATTCTCTTATATCTATGCCAAAATTTACTACTTAAAACATATCTAAGTGAGTTGAGCTCATGATGGGGAACTGTGTGGGGGGCCCTTGCTTCAATGATGTAGTAGCTCTGTGTGACAGTCAAAAAAATTTAATAAACCAGATTTTTTTGACACCCCACACCAAAAAAATTATGGTAAAATGGAAGATGATAATGCTTTAGAAATGATAACGGGGGTTTTAAAAACTTAAAGCAGTTGGTGTTCACATCCGAAAATAAGAAAAGGGGAAACTCGTGGAACTCCCAAAATTTTTTGATGTACATGAAATACTAATGAGATTGAGAGAATATAAGGTCTAAATACTGTGGGGGAACAATGCATGAATAGCCTGAACTTGGGGGACAAGCTTTTGAAGACTTTTTGGGCCAACTTGTTGATAGTTTAAGTTGGACTAAAAAAGCATCACAAGTTTCAGTCTCCTAAGTGTGGGTAATTCATGTGCTAATTTAGAGAACCAGTTGCAAAAACCCCCGGTGAGACCTGACAGGATATCTTGGATTGAAAGAGGGGAGCTGAGGTCTTTAGTAAGCTGCTTTGTCTAGTTTTGAACAAAACACTATAGAGTAAATACCAGACATCTGAAACATTGCTGACATAATTTAAACATTTAAAAACCGGAGATTAATAGAAATCATATGCCCACACTTTTGCATTTGTGTTGATTACAAAAAAGTTATACATTTTTATGCAATATTTGTTATCCTGTTTTTTTTTTTGGGACTGTTTCATGATGCATAGGAGGAAAATACTGTATTGGTTAATGGTCTTGCATCATTTAAAAAATTTGGCTTTTAATTTGTTGGTTAATTGTGTACTTTTTTTTAATTCCCCATCTAACAGAATGCCACCTGTTGAAATTCAGTGGGTGACCATTCCTCGGGCTTTTTAATTTTCCCGCGCCAACTTTTGGGGAAAGGCGCTTTTTTTATGTTGGTTTAGAATGCGGGGTTCCCCAAGTCAAAGCTCACAAGGCTGTTATTTCCCGCATGTGTCCTTATTTGGGGGGAAAAAAAATTTTGCATTTTTTTTAAAAAAACAATGTATTTTTTTTAAAAAGCTGGTACAGCTACATTTTTTGCCAAATACTGCAACGGGGAAAAAATATTAGCAGGTTGGCCAACACTAATCCCAATAATCTGGTTCCATCAGTAATCCGGCACTAATTTCGGCTAGCATAATTTAAAATTTCTTGGGTGCCCCACCAACCCCCCCTATTGTTTGGTGGCACTACTTGCTGCATAAGTCATTTCAAAATTTTTTTTCTCCATTTATTGATATAACCTGCCACTTTTAGTCCCCGCCATGGTTCCAATGAATAAAAAAAAAGCTTCTCGTTGTGTAAAGCACTTATACTATGCATTGTCCATAAAAGGAAAAAGGGACTTTGAAGCCACTGTCGGTCACCATGAGCTCAGCTCACTCAGATAAACTTGACGGGAAATTTGGGCATAAAAAAGGAGAGAATAGGTCTGTGTGGAAATTTTAAAATTAAAAAAAAAATCTTGCGAACGCATTAAAAAAAAACTGTGACCTTTTTTTTGGTGTAAAACAGCACTTTGCAGTGTATTTCTGTATGGTTTTTATGGTTGTTCTCATTTTTTTTCCCCTTTTTTTAATAGAATGGAAGATATGTTACAAAAAAATTGATTTTGATTGGTTTAACATGGAAAGTCCCTTTTTAAAAATTAACTCAAAAGTAGTGGAAATGTTCAATTTTTGCCGATGTTCAAGAGTAAAAAAAAGACGTCACCGCCCCAAACATGTCCAACGGGCCGGGGCCAAAAGTGCAGTCGCGAAAAAGGTTTAATTTATGTTTTAATAATGCAGTAGTCTGCATAACAGTAAATCTTCTATTTTTTTTGTGAAAAAAAAATTAAAATGGAAAGCAAGTGTAATATAAGAGGGGCCTGGAAATGTGACTAAGGGGAAAGAGAAAATGTTTTTTTTGTCCCTGTCTGCATTGTTTATTCTGGCCCCCATTTTAAAATTTGGGGATTCGAAATTTGTGTGAAATTGGCCAAATTACTGATTTCTGCCCCTTTATTGGGTATTTGTAGATAAATGGGTTTTTTTAAACCCGCGACAGAATAGAAGAAATACTCAAAATAGTTGAGTTTGGTAGTTTTTGGGCAATGAAATGGGCCAAAAAAAGGGCATAAAGTGGGTGAAATCGCCGATGCATAAGTATCGCCATTGGGTTTAGTGTATTCTAACCTAACCACTTTGTAATTTGGCAAAATACAGGTCCCGATGATGCTGGATTAGGGGGAATAACCCCCATCATATTTGTAGACACTTGTACAGTAGTTGCTACAGCTAGGCATTAAAAAAAAAGATATTACAAGGACGCCAAGGGAAAAAAAACCCCTTTAATTTTTTTGGGGGTTTTTCTAGGTAATCTACATGTTACTAGATAGGATAATTGTACAGTGGTCCCCAAAAGTTTCAAAAACTTCACTCCTGAAGTCTGCTCAAGTGCCATTCCCAAAACGAATTTCCCCCCCAAGGAAAAATTTTAAAAGGGGGTTAGTTTTTTTTCCCCCCCAAAAATACACTTCCACAAAAATTTTTTACAAAATTATACTTAAAAATATCCCCCCGGGATTCGTTAACCGAGGGTCCACTGTACTTGTGTGTGCTTTTTCCTAAATAAATTTTTTTACCTCCCCCCCCAAATTAAGTGTGCTGACAATGTAGTGTTATTTCAAAAAAAAAAATAAATGTAAATGGTAGGTAGTTTTTCTAAAGGGTTTTATCCCCAAAAATCTAAATGTTAAAAAAAATTGAATTATGCAAGTTCAAAGTTGGGGGGCTTGGTGCAATGTAAAATTTGTGTTTTTTTCTGACTTGGGGCCCCAATTTAAGCCAACTTGACTCAGTTTCTAGCTGTTTTTTTATTAAGCCCCCGTGCTATTGATAAAAAGGAAACCACCCATTCAACTATCAGAACCGGGGGCCGGTCACAGACTGGGCTGCGGGGGGTTGACCCCCGGGGAATCTCCCCCGGTAAACCCAGGTATAATATGCACAGAAGGTAATTTGGCCAATTTTACCAAAATTAAAAAAAATTTCCCTTTTAAACATAGTCGAATATAAACACTGTAGGATTCCAGCTACTACACTAAAGAAACCTTTCATCTGTTTATTAATCTACCCCGAATGCTTGCCCCCCATTTTGAATTCATCAAAAAAAAAAGTCAAAGTTTTACCTTATTTCTCAGATAAAAAAAATATAATCAAGAATGATTAGTCAGGGGTTTTGGGCACCCCCAAAAGTTGAAGAAAAAACCCAGAAAAAAACCCATAAAGCATACTGGGGGAAACCCGGGGGGGCCCCACCCTTTCCCCAAGAAAATCTTTAGAAATTGAATTTTGATCCCCCTTTTTTTTTCCCGTAGTATGGCTTTCATTCTATCAGTTGATATCAAGAAACAGCCATAAAAACTATCCTAAATCCCCCAAAATCACTATTTCAAACCAAAAGGTTCAGGGTTTTTTTTTTCCCCTAATGTGCTGAAGGGGAAAAGGGTTTTTTTTTATGTGCATTCACTGTTTTGACCCATTCTCTCATGTCTGGCCCCAAAAATTTTCAGCTTGCAGCTTTTTGAGGGGGTTAAGTGTAGTGGCTGGCATCAGTGAAGTACATAGATCTGTAAAAACAGTGAGGTTAAAAATTTCCCCGCGTATTTATTTAAAATTGAATTTTGGAAAAGCTGGCGTGAATTTTGGAATCACCAAAATATTGGTAGGTCTGGTGAACTGCACCGTTTATTAACCCCCTTTACTGTCCCCCACCCCCCAAACCTAAAGTGTCTGTGTTGCGAAATATTATATAAAAAAAAAATCTTATGAAATGATAGAGAATCTCTTCCCCCATTTACTTTTATGAAGACTGCTGCATTATTGTAAAAAAAGTGGTACCTTGACTTAAAAATTTAATTGTTTTCCTGACCCAGCTCGTAACTCAATTTGCTCATACACGTCGTATATCAAATCAATTTTTTCCCAAAAATGCCATTAATCTGTTCCGCCCCCAAAAAAACCCCCCAATTTTTTTTTTTAGGGTTTTAAAAAACCCTTAAAAATGCCCCAACGAGATATACGTTCCTCCGAGCTGACCAAAAAGTAGATCTACTTTTTTTTAAAAGCTTTTAACCTTGTCACGATCCCCGGGTTGCATAGAGATTAGAGTGGGCCCCCGCACTCAGTGTGAAAATATTACAAAATGTGGGAATGACAAACAAAATGCATCTTCTTTTTTTTAAAAAAAAAGAAAAATTTATTTTTTCTCAAAATACTTGGGCAGCTAGAAGTGAACGTATATCTACGTGTGGACAGTTTAAGGGTTAAAAAAGAAAAATTTTATTTATAAAATAAAAAATTGTATACTCCACCCACCCCCTACTCCACCCACCACTATCAGTACTCCAACCACTACAGTACTCCCCCCCACCACTATCAGTACTCCACCCACCACTATCAGTACTCCACCCACCACAAAAAAATACTCCCCCCACCACCATCACTACCCAAACCCAAAACCCCCCCAGTCCCCCCCCACCTTTGTTTCGGAAAAAAATCGAGTGTTGAAATGGAGGTTACCTCCCCCAGATTTAAAGAGAACCAAACAAGGGACGGGTGCCTCACTACAATCTGGGATTGGGGTGGGAGTATTACCCTTTTTCAGTTATGTCTTGGAAGAGCATGGGGGATGGGACAAAGTACCTGACATTTCCCTGGGTACAGAGTTGATTTGACTTCAGATACGCCACCAATTAGTGGCGGCGTATCTGGCTCGCCGTAACCCTGGATTTTGGCTTGCAACTCAAAGCAAAAATCGACTGAGTGACGGCTTATAACTTGGAAAACTCGTAAGTTGGGGCACTCTAAGTCAAGGTACCACTGTAATTATATAAATAATATCACTTTGTGAACTTGTATAAATAATATCACATTTGTGAACGCATATTAGACCCACCAGTTGATGTGAATTGGACGCTTGACGTGATTTGTTTACTCTTGAACATCAGCGAAAGTTTAACATTTCCACTACTTTGAGCTTAATATCAAGCTACTGTCAGTCCTGAAACCAATCTAAATCATCTCTATTTCCATTCTTTCAAATGAGACCAAGAAAACTAGAATACATCCATAAAAAACATATGAAAATACTCCACAGAATTGCTGTTTTAAACCAAAAATACGGTTGCAGTTTTTTCTCATTATGCACTGTGCTGCAGGATTTTTTTATACGTATACTGCACACTTACTGCATAGACCTATTCTCTCATATTAGGCCCAGATTTATCGCTCACAGCTTATCTGAGTGAGCTGAGCTCATGGCGTCATATTACGGGACTGACACTGGCTTCAAAGCCGTGATATAACAGGACCAACACCGACAGGGTTGAGAGTTTACACAGCATGGGCATCCAATCTTTTATTCATAATGGAAACCATTGGTTCATATTAGTGAGAAGGTTAAGGTATATATGTACTGTATTTGAATGTGTTCAGTGCAGTTGCTTTTTATCTCTTTGATTAGATTGATATTGAGTAGCTTTTGGTAATGAGAAGCTGGTGATTTGCCAAATGTAAATACGTACGTATATTGAACAGGTTGTAATAAATAGATAATAGAATACAGTCATACCTCGGTTAACGATATTAATCCGTCAGAGAGGGCATATCTTTAACCGAATCAATCGTTAACCGAATCAATTTTCCCCATAAGAAATAATGGAAATAAAATTAATCCGTCCAAGACTTCCAAAAGTAGTCAGATCAAATATTTTTTAGAACTTTTTGACATTAATTAATACAAAATTTAATGAACATTAAATAAATACACATGTAAATATAGTACAATAACATGTCACTTACATTTATTGAAGAGTTGTTGATGTGTGGAGGACGGGAGGAGGGAGAAGGTGGAGTAGTATGCTAGTGTTTGGAAGGGAATCCCCTTCCATTAACACTGCAGGTACCAAGTTCTTTCTGGGGTTACTTCTCTTTTTCTTTTAATGCCACTAGGACCAGCTTGAGAGTCACTGGACCCCTCTCTAACAATAAATCTGTCCAGGGAGCTCTGTGTCTGGCGATTCTTTAACACATCCCTGAAATGACACACCACTGTCATTGTACAGGTTGCCAGCACGGCCTGCAACAGCATGGTTAGGGTGATATTCATCCATAAAGCCTTGCACATCACTCCATTTGGCACAGATCTCCCTAATCCTTGAAGAAGGCACCTTCTTCCATCTCGGTTCCACCTCCTCCTCTGAACCATTGTCCTGACCTGTGGTCTCTTGTTGCAGTTGCTGTTGAAGCTCTTGCAGATCTTCAGTGGTTAGCTCTTCCTTGTGCTCCTCCACCAACTGTTCCACATCCTCACCACTCACCTCCAACCCCATAGACTTGCCCAGTTCCACAATTTCTTCCACAACAGGCTCAGGCTCAGGCTCATGCTCAGGGTTCTGAGGCTCATCCCCAAAACCTTCAAAATCCCTCTCTAGGACAGTCTGGCCACAATTTTCTCCAGGCAGAGTTCAAAGTCCTGGTAGTCACTCCCTCCCAAGCCTTACCTATAAGGTTTACACAATGCAGGATATGGAAAAGGTTTTTCTAAAAGTCTCTTAGGGTTATATTCATGTCGGGTCACATCAAAGCACTTTTGAAACATTGCTTTGGTGTAGAGTTTTTTAAAGTTTGAAATGGCCTGCTGGTCCATGGGCTGGAGGAGAGGAGTGGTATTAGGGGGCAAGAACTTCACTTTGATGAATTTAAACTCCTCCACAATTTTCTCTACCAAGTTTGGAGGATGACAAGGAGCATTGTCCATTATAAGGAGGCACTTAAGTGGCAAATTATTTTCCTGGAGATATTTCTTCACACTGGGGCCAAACACGCCATTGAACCACTCTTAAGAAAATGTCCTTTGTGACCCATGCCTTTTTGTTAGACTTCCACATCACACACAAGTTAGACTTGGTGATACCGCATCTGCCAAACACTCGGGGATTTTCAAAAAGATACACCAGTAAAGGCTTCACTTTGCAATCACCACTGGCATTAGCACAAAGCATCAAAGTTAGCCTGTCTTTCATAGGCTTATGTCCTGGCTGTGCCTTTTCCTCTTGAGTAATGAAGGTCCTGTTGGGCATTTTCTTCCAAAACAGGCCTGTTTCATCACAATTAAACACTAGTTGGGGAGGAATTGTTCAGCTTCTTATGTACTCCTGGAATTCAGGCACATATTTTTCAGCCGCACTTTTGTCAGAACTGGCTGCCTCACCATGCCTCACAACACTATGTATGCCACTTCGATTCTTAAATTTTTGAAACCAGCCTCTGCTGGCTTTAAATTCGCTCACTTCAGCACTCGTTGCAGGCATTTTCTTAACGAGATCATCATGCAACTGCCTTGCTTTTTCACATATTATTGCCTCCGAAACAATATCTGCTGCTAACTGTTTCTCGTTGATCCACACCAACAACAAACTTTCCACATCTTCCAGCACTTGTGATCTCTGTTTTGTGATCACAAATGAACCTTTCGCAACAACAGCTTCCTTGATTTTACGTGTATTTTCCTTGTCCACAATGGTAGCGATGGTAGAATAGGCTTTACCATACAGCCTGGCCAGCTCAGTGATACGCACTCCACTTTCATATTTTTCTATTATCTCCTTCTTCAGTTCTATTGTATTTCTGAGCCTCTTTGCCACAGGCTTACCACTAGGAGCTTTCTTTGGACCCATGGTAGCTTATTTAGCAGTTACAAGCACTAAAAACAGTGGAATAATGTTAATATACTGGTATGAATGCGTGGGTGGAGTGGGTGGGTGGTCGCTCTCGCTTGTAAACAATAGCACACTGACCCTCCCTGGAGTGCGCGCTCAGCTGGGCGCCACGCGGATGCGTCCGGTACGAATGTCGTTAACCGAAGCAAACATCGTTAATCGTAGTCATTTTTTTTACGTCAAAAATATCGTTAACCGAGTTTATCGCTATCCGATTAAATTGTTAACCGAGGTATGACTGTATTATTGAAAATACGGAAACTGCTACTATGGGTGTTAACATGGTTAAAGCTGCAAAGTTGAATAAGTATAATGCTATATACAGTCCATTATTTTTATTACTTTAGACAAAATAAGTAATTTTTTACAGTGGACCCTTGGTTTTCGTGTGTCTCAGTTTTAGCTGATTTTGGTTTTCGCGCACTTTTTTTGTGGAAAATACTTGCTTAGTTTTCGCCGATTGGCTTAGTTTTCGTCAATGGTATGGAACCTGTCCAGTGCCCAGCGCAGATACAAAGCCCGCAAACCCGCCTCCCCCACACATTCTCAGGCAGTGTAGCATTGTTTCTGGTTGAGTGAACATTATCCTGCGAGTTCATACAAAACATTTCTTAACAATCCATTGTTTTTGGCCCTTGATTATTGTGTGTGACTTCTAAATAAGCCACCATGGGCGCAAAGAAAGCTCCTAGTGCCAGTTCTTTGGTAAAGAAAGTGAGGAACACCATAGAATTAAAGAAAGAAATTGTAGCAAAGTATCAAAGTGGAGTCGATAAAGGCTATAGCGCCAGTCAATAATAAAGTGTAGCATTAACAGTGTAGCAAGTAATTTAAGCGATAGAAAAATGACACAAAACTTAACTCCTCCATTGTTGTTTGAGGAATATAGGGGCACTGAGACCAGTGCCGCCCTCTGCCACCATCTCCTCCAAGATAAGTGTAAATATTTCTTATTTATAAATTACGTACATACGTACATTGTTTCAGTGTGAATACTGGTGGTGGTGGCCTGCTGCCTCCACCACCACTATATGTATGGCTAATGGTCAGTGGCCGTTATAAACCCAACAACAATAACACTATCACCAGTCCTCACATTCGTAATGACATTATTTTATTAATTCTAGAGTATATATCATTATTTTTTTTTTTTTATTAATAACATTGGCCGATTCCCACCAAGGCAAGGTGGCCCGAAAAAGAAAAACTTTCATCATCATTCACTATCACTGTCTTGCCAGAGGGGTGCTTTACACTACAGTTATAAAACTGCAACATTAACACACGTCCTTCAGAGTGCAGACACTGTACTTCCTAGCTCCAGGACTCAAGTCCGGCCTGCCGGTTTCCCTGAATCCCTTCATAAATGTTACTTTGCTCACACTCCAACAGCACGTCAAGTATTAAAAACCATTTGTCTTCATTCACTCCTATCAAATACGCTCACACATGCTTGCTGGAAGTCCAAGCCCCTCGCACACAAAACCTCCTTTACCCCCTCCCTCCAACCTTTCCTAGGCCGACCCCTACCCCGCCTTCCCTCCACTACAGATTTATACACTCTCGAAGTCACCCTATCTCGTTCCATTCTCTCTACATGTCCGAACCACCTCAACAACCCCTCCTCAGCTCTCTGGATAATAGTTTTGGTAATCCTGCACCTCCTCCTAATTTCCAAACTCTGAATTCTCTGCATTATATTCACAGCACACATTGACCTCAGACATGACATCTCCACTGCCTCCAGCCTTCTCCTCATTGCAACATTCATCACCCATGCTTCACACCCATATGAGTGTTGGTATAACTATACTCTCATACATTCCCCTCTTTACTTCCATGGACAAGGTTCTTTGTCTCCACAGACTCCGAAGTGCTCCACTCACCCTTTTTTCCTCATCAATTCTATGATTCACCTCATCCTTCATAGACCCATCTGCTGACATGTCCACTCCCAAATATCTGAATACATTCACCTCCTCCATACTCTCTCCCTCCAATCTGATATCCAATCTTTCGTCACCTAATCTTTTTGTTATCCTCATCACCTTACTCTTTCCTATATTCACTTTCAATTATATATCATGTTTCTATGTTATTAATATTGTTTATTATGTCATATTAGATGAATTGTGATAGATAAATAGAGCTGATATTAGTGTCAAATTGAAGCATTTTGTCCTGCCTCCAAACAATAAACTCGCCTCCCTCTCTCCTCCTCTCCTTCCATACACCAACAAGAGTCGCTAATAAAGATAAGTGTGATGTTAAATGTTCATTTATATGTACATGTTATTAGTGCTTTATATTTATTTGTCCTTTTCTGTATGTAAATCTATATTTAATCTCTAAAAAATTATTTTTTGTTAATACTCCTGGGTGTCTGGAACGAATTAATTGAATTTACATTATTTCTTATGGGGAAAATGGTTTTAGTTTTTGCCGATTTTGGTTTTAGCCGATCCCTCTGGAACAGATTAACCATGAAAACCAAGGGTCCACTGTATTTGCCTAGCAGAACAAGTAGCTTTAAAAAGTGCTCATTCATATTACCAATCTTTCATTTTCTACATACATGAAGGTTTCTAAGGCTTCTATGTTTCCATGCTCATCTTTGCAAACCCATTCATTATTTATGGAACTCCTATTCAATTTTATTCGCTTTTTTTTTTTTTTTTTGTTAACATGTTGGCTGTCTCCCACCAAAGTAAAGTGACCCCAAGAAAGAGGAAACACTTTTACAGTCATTCATTCACTCTTGCCAGAAGAGCGCTGACAACAGTGTTCAGGTGACACTCTGAACTACAACATTCCCACATTTCTTCAGAGTGTAGTCACTATGCTTCCCACCTCCTGGACTCGAGACCGGCTAACCGGACTTGAGTCACTTCTATATGTTTTTGTTATTCATTTGATTTCTCATTTTTATTTCTGTTTGTTTATCTTGTATGTTTAAATTTTTGATACACTGTTTACATAGGGTCTGTTGAAAGGAAACCCAGCAAGAAGTCATCTCATAAAATTTAATGGATATTCATACAACAGCCTTCGAGCAGTTATAGACTTCATGTATAATGGTAAGTTTTCATTAATTAAGTTCACCTACTGTAATTTTAATGAAATCTATGGAATGTGTTTAGCTTAATATTTAAGAAGAATTATTTAGAATTGGGATTCCTCAATATGTGTTTTAAGTAATTATAATTTGCCTTATAAAATTTGATAAGAAGGATATAAAACTAGTGGTGTAAATGTTAATACTGAAAGGGATTTTGAATAACTTGTTTGACTAAAGGCACTAAAACCTTTCACACAGGTGGACGACAGGTCAACAACACAAGCTTTCTTATTTGGACACTACTGCTCTAGAGCTTAAGTCATGATTTTCAAAAGCTTTATTAGAGCTTGCTCTGCATACTTGTATCTGTCCATATGGGCTGTTGACATTGTATACCTCTCCAACCAGCCTTTTATATTTCTTAGATTGTTGGCTTCTATGATAACTTATAGGGTACAGTATTTTATAATTATCTGTTTTTTGTGTTTCTGGTATTCATATTTTAATCTTCACAAAATTTTCTATATAGTCTTCAGTTTATTGTACGCATTTGATAGGGATTGTATTTGGTGTAATTGTATGTATGTGTGTATATATATATATATGCAAAAAGATCACAGTAAACAGGTGATATCAAAATATGCAAGACAACCACTATGAAAAAATAGAGGAATTCCAAGCGCTTTTTGTAGTCACGAAAGCGCTTGGAATTCCTCTATTTTTTCATAGTGGTTGTCTTGCGCATATATATATAGTATATATGGAATGAAAATGGAATGAAAAAATATCGTAAGTCGGGGTACCACTGTTATATATATATATATATATATATATATATATATATATATATATACAGTAGACCCTCATTTAGCACGACTTTATGTTGCGCGTTTTGGGTATTACGCGATTGAAGAATTGGCACATTTTTATCTAACACGACGTAAACCTTATATTACGCGATTCGCTGGAGGGAAAAATTTTGAGCCCGCGGTCGCCTGCAGTAGGTTAAACCATTGAGTCAGTGGGGTCCTACTAAGGGTGGCTATGAGCCACAACAAGTGTTTAATGCTGACGAGACAAGTGTTTTCTGGAAGAAAATGCCAACATGAACTTATATCAGTCAGCAAGAGAAAAGTGCACCAGGCTTCAAGACAGCAAAGGATCGCTTCACCTTGCTCCTTTTGGGTAATGCATCAGGTGATTTCAAGTGTAAGCCCATGGTTATTTACCGCTGTAAGAATCCTCATGCTTTGAGGAAAGGGAATTTGTTTTTCCTTCGCACAAACTAAGTTTATTCAGGTATACAGAGATAGTTACATTGATTATCATACATAGCAGCATATGTGTAGAGAACCTAGGATAACCCAAAGTGTTATCCTAGAGAACCTAGGATAACCCAAAGTGTTATCCTAGAGAACCTAGGATAACCCAAAGTGTTATCCTAGAGAACCTAGGATAACCCAAAGTGTTATCCTAGAGAACCTAGGATAACCCAAAGTGTTATCCTAGAGAACCTAGGATAACCCAAAGTGTTTCTAGAACTAGATACCTAAGTGTTAGAGAACCTAGGATAACCCAAAGTTTGGGTTATCCTAGGTTCTCTACACATATGCTGCTATGTATGATAATCTTTGTAACTGTATCTGTATACCTGAATAAACTTATAGTTTGCAGGAAGAAAAGCAACCATTCCCTCAAGCGGCCGTGCTAATGTTGTGGAACAGCTGGGAGACCACCCGCCTTCCCATGCTACCCCTCCCCCAACAACACCCTACCATCCCAGCATTCGTATTCCATACGCGTCAAGCCAGCTGTGTTTGTCAAGAATAAGAGTGAATTGTGTTTTGATCTTTAAATTACTATATCTTGTATCTGCCAAGCAATCATGTCACCCAGTAGGCATACAAGTGTTGCTCAAAGTGGCAAGAAAATGTTTAAGCATTTATTAAGTCTTAGAACTAACGAAGAAAAGATATTAGACAAGACATAACCTGTGGCTGTAATGAAGTGTTACTTTGTACACAAAAAGATGTAAACATAAGTTTGTGTGACTAACTTACTGAATGACTGACTGACTGATTACTAATGACGACTGACTCTAACTTACTGACATGAATGACTTTGACTGACTTACTGAATGACTTGTCTGACTGACTTACTGAATGACTTGTCTGACTGACTTACTGAATGACTTGTCTGACTGACTTACTGAATGACTTGTCGATGACTCTGATGACTTACTGATATGCTTGCTGACTGACACTGAATGACTTAGACTGACTTACTGAATGACTTGCTGACTGACTTACTGAATGACTTGACTGGACTGGCACTGGACTTACTGAATGACTTGACTGAGCTGTGACTGACTACGAGCTTGAGCTGACTTACTGAATGACTTGACTGACTGACTTACTGAATTGGGCTGTGACTGCTGACTTACTGAATGACTTGACTGACTGACTTACTGAATGACTTGACTGACTGACTTACTGAATGACCCCGACTGACTGACTTACTGAATGACTTGACCTGAATGACTTGACTTACTGAATGACTTGACTGACTTACTGAATGACTTGACTGACTGACTTACTGAATGACTTGCACTGACTTACTGAATGACTTGACTGACTTACTGAATGACTTGACTGAACTTACTGAATGACTTGCTGACTGACTTACTGAATGACTTACTGTGACTTACTGAATGACTTGACTTGACTTACTGAATGACTTGACTGACTGACTACTGAATGACTTGACTGACTGACTTACTGAATGACTTGACTGACTGACTTACTGAATGACTTGACTTGACTTACTGAATGACTTGACTGACTTACTGAATGACTTGACTGACTGACTTACTGAATGACTTGACTGACTGACTTACTGAATGACTTGATGCACTGACTGCTGACTTACTGAATGACTTGCTGACTGACTTACTGAATGATTGCTGAGCTTGAACTGACTGACTGATACTGAAACTTGACTGACTGACTTACTGAATGACTTGACTCGACTTACTGAATGACTTGACTGACTGACTTACTGAATGACTTGACTGACTGACCTGAATGACTTGACTGACTGAGCTTACTACTGAATGACGACTTGACTTACTGAATGACTGACTGACTTACTGAATGACTTGACTGACTGACTTACTGAATGACTTGACTGACTGACTTACTGAATGACTTGACTGACTTACTGAATGACTGCTGACTTACTGAATGACTTGACTGACTTACTGAATGACTTGACTGACTTACTGAATGACTTGCTGACTGACTTACTGAATGACTTGCTGACTGACTTACTGAATGACTTGACTGCACTGACTTACTGATGACTGCTGACTGACTTACTGAATGACTTGACTGACCTGACTTACTGAATGACTTGACTGACTGAATGACTGACTGGACTTGACTGAGCTGACTTACTGAATGACTTGACTGACTGACTTACTGAATGACTTGACTGACTTACTGAATGACTTGACTGACTGACTTACTGAATGCTTGACCTTACTGAATGACTGACTGACTTACTGAATGACTTGATCTGACTGACTTACTGAATGACTTGAGCTGACTTACTGAATGACTTGACTGACTGACTTACTGAATGACTTGATTCTGAACTTGCTGACTTACTGAATGCTGACTGACTTACTGAATGACTTGCTGACTGACTTACTGAATGACTTGACTGCGACTTACTGAATGACTTGGACTAGACTGACTTACTGAATGACTTGACTGACTTTACTGAATGACTTGACTGACGACTTACTGAAGTGACTTGACTGACTGACTTACTGAATGACTTGACTGACTGACTTACTGAATGACTTGACTGCGACTTACTGAATGACTTGACTGACTGACTTACTGAATGACTTGACTGACTGATCTTACTGAATGACTTGACTGACTGACTTACTGAATGACTTGACTGACTGACTTACTGAATGACTGTGACTGACTGACTTACTGATGACTTGACTGACTGACTTACTGAATGACTGTGACTGACTTACTGAATGACTTGACTGACTGACTTACTGAATGACTTGACTGAACTTACTGAATGACTTGACTGACTTACTGAATGACTTGACTGACTTACTGAATGCTTGACTGCGACTTACTGAATGACTTGACTGACTTACTGAATGCTTGACTGACTTACTGAATGCTTGACTGACTATGATGCTCTGACTTACTGAATGCTGACTGCTTACTGATCTGACTGACTTACTGAATGCTTGACTGACTTACTGAATGTGACTGACTGACTTACTGAATGTCTTGACTGACTTACTGAATGCTTCGACTGACTTACTGAATGCTTGACTGTGACTTACTGAAGTGACTTGAGCTTGACTGACTTACTGAATGCTTGACTGACTCTACTGAATGCTTGACTGACTTACTGAATGCTTGACTGACTTACTGAATGCTTGACTGACTTACTGAATGCTTGACTGACACTGAATGTCTTGACTGACTGAATGCTTGACTGACCTGAATGCTTGACTGACTTACTGTGCTTGACTGACTTACTGAATGCTTGACTGACACAGGCTGACTTACTGAATGCTGACTGACTTACTGAATGCTTGACTGACTACTGAATGACTTGACTGACTGACTTACTGAATGCTTGACTGACTTACTGAATGACTTGCTGACTTATGAATGACTTGACTGACTTACTGAATGACTTACTGACTGACTTACTGAATGCTTGACTTGACTTACTGAATGACTTGACTGACTGACTGAATGATCTTGACTGACTTACTGAATGACTTGACTGACTTACTAGAATGTTGACTGACTGACTTACTAATGCTTGACTGACTGACTAATGCTACTGACTGACTTACTGAATGCTTGACTGACTTACTAAATGCTTGACTGACTTACTGAATGACTTGACTGACTTACTAGAATGCTTGACTGACACTGAATGCTTGACTGACTTACTGAATGACTTGACTGACTTACTGAATGTCTTTACTGACTTACTGAATGACTTTATTAAAGTTAGAGACACTCAGTACAACCATCGACTTCAGTTCCAGAATCTCTACTATCCACCTCAGCCCAGTAGGGCCACAGCATAACTCTCCACTCTCTTCACAATCATCCACAAACATTAGCACCCACAATTTAAGGTAAATACTATTATTTCTGTTACATTTGTAGTCTTAAGCAGTAAAAACAACATAATACATCACGATAATGAACTACAATTACATATTCTCTCTTATATTTGTAAGATCTGTTGGTCTAAAAAAAACTTGTTTGGCTTTTTGGGGACTCTCAGGAACGTAACCCTATTTTTCCCATAAGTTCTTTTAATTATCTAACACGATTTTAGCTAACACGACGTTTTCAGGAACGTAACTACCGTGCTAAATGAGGGCCTACTGTATACATATATAGTAGGTAGTAGGTTGGTAGACAGCAACCACCCAGGGAGGTACTACCATCCTGCCAGGTGACTGTGAAACAGAAACCTGAAACTGTTTTACATGATGGTAGGATTGCTGGTGTCTTTTTTCTGTCTCATAAACATGCAAGATTTCAGGTACGTTTTGCTACTTCTACTTACACTTAGGTCACACTACGCAAACATGTACACGTTTATTGTATACACACTCATCTGAGTTTTCTTTGATTTTATCTTAATAGTTCTTGTTCTTATTGCTTTTCCCTTTCATATCCATGGGAAGTGGAATAAGAATCTTTCCTCCGTAAGCCATGCGTGTTGTAAAAGTCAACTAAAATGCCGGAACAATGGGCTAGTAACCCCTTTCCTGTATAGCTTACTAAAAAGAAGAAGAAGAAAATCGTCAAAGTGGGATGTTTGAATGTGCGTGGATGTTGTGCGAATGATAAGAAAGAGATGATTGTAGATGTTATGAATGAAAAGAAGCTGGATGTCCTGGCTTTAAGTGAGACAAAGCTGAAGGGGTAGGAGAGTTTCAGTGGGGAGAAATAAATGGGATTAGATCAGGGGTTTCAAATAGAGTTAGAGCTAAAGAAGGAGTGGCAATAATGTTGAATAATCAGTTATGGCAGGTAAAGAAGGAATATAAATGTATAAATTCAAGGATTATGTGGAGTAAAATAAAGGTTGGATGTGAAAAGTGGGTTATAGTAAGTGTTTATGCACCTGGAGAAGAGAGAAGTGTAGAGGAGAGAGAGATTTTGGGAAATGTTGAGTGAGTGTGTGGGGAGTTTTGAACCAAGTGAGAGAGTAATTGTGGTTGGGGATCTTAATGCTAAAGTGGGTAAAAATGTTGTGGATGGAGTAGTAGGTAAATTTGGGGTGCCAGGGTAAATGTAAATGGGGAGCCATTAATTGAGCTATGTGTAGAAAGAGGTTTGGTAATAAGTAATACATATTTTATGAAAAAGAGGATAAATAAATATACAAGGTATGATATAGCACGTAAGGAAAGTAGTTTGTTGGATTATGTATTGGTGGATAAAAGGTTGATGAGTAGGCTTCAGGATGTACATGTTTATAGAGGGGCAACGGATATATCGGATCATTATTTGGTTGTAGCTACAGTTAGAGTAAAAGGTAGATGGGATAAAAGAAAATGGCAACAGCAAGTAAGAGAGGTAAAAGTGTATAAACTAAGGGAGGAGGAAGTTAGGGTGAGATATAAGCAACTATTGGCAGAAAGGTGGGCTAGTGCAAGTAGGAGTAGTGGGGGGGTTGAAGAGAGTTGGGATAGTTTTAAAAATGCAGTATTAGAATGTGGGGCAGAAGTTTGTGGCTATAGGAGGGTGGGTGCAGGAGGAAAGAGGAGTGAGTGGTGGAATGAAGAAGTAAAGGGTGTGATAAAAGAGAAAAAGGTAGCTTATGAGAGGTTTTTACAAAACAGAAGTGTTAGTAGAAGAGCAGAGTATATGGAGAGTAAAAGAAAGGTGAAGAGAGTGGTGAGAGAGTGCAAAAGAAGAGCAGATGAAAGAATGGGAGAGGCTCTGTCAAGAAATTTTGCTGAAAGCAAAAAAATTTTTTGGAGTGAGATAAACAAGGTAAGAAAACCTAGGGAACGAATGGATTTGTCAGTTAAAAACAGAGTAGGGGAGTTAGTAGATGGGGAGCTGGAGGTATTGGGTAGATGGCGGGAATATTTTGAGGAACTTTTAAATGTCGATGAAAAGAGGGAGGCGATAATTTCATGTACTGGCCAGGGAGGTACAACATCGTTTAGGAGTGAAGAAGAGCAGGATGTGAGTGTGGGGGAGGTGCGTGAGGCATTACGTAGAATGGAAGGGGGTAAAG
>WNWK01025927.1:0-27989 GCA_009830355.1 Cherax destructor
ACCCTCCCGTCGAGGCATGGTAAAAACTTCCTAATTAAACTGCCTTCTACTGCTTGTAAAAAAGGCTCAGAAGAGGTGTTATATCCGAATACAAAAAATCCCACAGCAATGCAAAGACACCCAATTTTGAAGAATGTGAAAACCACTGTCCATGTCCCCATTTTTCAAAGTTTTCCCCAGAACTTCTAGGAACATGTGCAGTGACTCTATATGTGTGTATATATATGATTGAACAATAGTTATAAAATTATTTTACATTGACATTGTTGTAAATATGTTTTTTAAACAAAATAGTGATAACAAACTTTTTGCCATTAGTGGGCCCTTTTTAAAACTTCTCCTTGAAGATCGGGGAATTTGAAAACGCCCACTTTTTCGGGAAAAAAAATTATTTGAAAATAGTCCAAAAATGCCGGTTTTTCTGAAACGCGTCCACGGGCCTCCCCCCCGCCTGGGCACATAAAACCCCCATTGAGCGTCAGTGTGCCATTGTTTACCAGCGAGTGACCGCCACCCACGCATTCATGCCATACATTTTTTCATTATTCCATTTTTTTTTAGTGCTTGCAACTGCTAAATAAGCCAAAATGGGCCCCCCAAAAAAGTTTCCCAGTGCCAGCCTTTCAAAGAATCGAGAAAATGATAGAATTCAAGAAAGAACACACCAGACAGGGTAATTTCCCCCACCCCATGCAATTCCCACGCCAATACTTTCCAACCTCCATAGGCCTCAGCTAGCCCCAAACCCTTCAAAATCCCTCTCTGGGACACAATCTGGCCACAACTTTCCAAGCAGAGTTCATCGTCCTGAAGTCACTCCCTGTCAAGCTTTATCTATAAGGCTCATGCAATGGTGATATCGAAGTGATCCTTCCAGAACCTCTTTTAGGTCAATTTAGTGTCATTGTCATCAAAGCACCTTTGAAACATTGCTTTGGTGTACAGTTTTTTGAAGTTTGCAATAACCTGCTGGTCCATGGGCTGGAGGAGAGGAGTGGTGTTAGGAGGCAAGAACTTCACTGTTACAAATGGAAATCCTTAGACATTTGGTCTTCCAAGTCTTGAGGATGACCAGGAGCATTGTCCATTACCAGGAGGCACTTAAGTGGCAATTTCTATTCTCCATGATATTTCCACACTGGGGCCAACACTTGATTACAATTCCAGAAAAATTTCCCTATGACCCATGCCTTAGCATTAGACTTCCAAAACACACAATTTACTCTTGTCAACACTGTAGTTTTAATGACTCTGGGATTTTCAGAGTGATACACCAGTAAGGCTTCACTTTAAAATCACTCACTAGCTACCACACAACATGAGCGAAGCTCATTCTCACAGCTTTCAGGTCCTCGCATTGCCTTTTCCTCCTGCGTGATGTAGGTCCTCCTGGCATTTTCTTCCAAAGAGGCCTGTTTCACAATTAAACACTTGTTGGGGCTTGAAATTTTCAGCCTTTACATATTTTTTAAAGTCACGCACAAATTTTTCAGCCCCTGTTTATCTGAACTGGCACCCTCACCATGCCTATGAACACTGTGTATGCCAGTTCGCTCTTAATTTTTTTCAAACCAGCCTTTGCTGGCCTTAAATTCATCATCATTATCACTGGTTCCAGGAATTTTCTTGACAAGATCGGTATGCAACTGCCTTGCTTTTTCATATATGATGGATTGCACACACTATCACCGCTAGCAGTTTTTGGTTTATCCACACCAAAACAATTTCTCCATATTTTCCATTGTTTGTGACTCTGTTTCGTTATGTATTCACCCTTCGCAACATTGCTTCCGTGTTTTCTTTCTCTTTGCCACAATGGAACTGATGGTTGATGGGTTTTCTTGTATATCCTGGCGAGCCGGCAATACGTACACCACTATCATATTTTTCTATTATTTAATTCTTCATTTCTACAGTTTTCCTCACTTTCTTTACCAAAGAAGTGGCACTAGGAGTTTTCTTTGGGCCATGGTAGCTTATTTAGTAGTCACACACAATAATCAAGGCCCAAAAACAATGAATTGTTAAATATATGTTTTGTATAAACTCCTGGGTGATGTTCACTCAAGCATACAATGCTAGACTGCGTGACAATTGCGTGGTGGCGGGCCTACGGCCTTGTATGTCGGGCACTGGTGGACAGGTCCCAAGGGTCGCAAAACTAAAACAATAGCAAAACAAGAAAAATTTCCCGAAAAATGCGGAACCAAAACGCGAAAACTGGAAACAAAACCCGGGGATGACTGACCTGTGAAGCTTTTGACATAAAAGTGGGTAAGCTGTTTATGTCTCCGCCTTGTTTTTAAGGTGTTGATTATGAGCAAAGACTTAATTGGGTTGGTAGGAGCTAGGAAAAACGTATTAGGGTAGGTGTTTGTGAGGTAGTCTGTTGGAGGGGTGTTTGAGCTTAGATTTTACTCGCCTGATTCTTACCTATGTTAGAAAAAAACATAGTCTTTTGTGTCTCAGTAGGTGAGTAGGGGTTCATCTGTTTTGATAATTTGTTGGTGTTGTTTTTAGCTATTTATTATTTCCCAGAATTGCAGTAAGGTCTTCCAGGTCTTTTTATATCACCTTTTATGTTCTGGAGTCTGTTCTCATAATACAATTTTTTTGATCTTCTTATCAGGCTGGTAAGGATTGATGAGTAGCATTTGGATTGTTTCTGGTTATTCGACCCTTCTGTATTGTTTTCATATTGGTGCCTTTTTTTAATGGATTTAAGAATGTTGGGTGTTAGCCAGGGATTGTTAAGTCTCTTAGCTGTGATCTGTTTAGTTTTTTTAAAGGGAATGTTTGTTATAGAGGTGGTGGGTTTTGTTAAGGAAATTTTGATGATTCATTAGTATCTGTATATGTTTCTAACTCATTATGCCAGTCAATGTTAATCATAGCTGTTTTAAAGTTATTTACAGCTGACTCGATGTAGCCCTGAAGGTAATTTTGTAATATCTGGGGAAATTTACCAAGGTTGGTTATGGGGAAAGGCCGGATAATGGTCTTTTGGGGTCTGGATTTGCCTGATTTTTAAAAAGGGGATATAGTGTTACCCAGATGGGTCTGAGGGGTACTAGTCTCAGATTTTTGGTTTTGATATTGTTTAGAAACCCAAGCAGTTGCCTGTGTTTGTGAATTTTTTATTTTGGGGTCCTGGTCAAAGATTTATATTGAAATCTCCTGTGAAAACAAATGGCCCTGTTCAGGGGCATAAAAGAAAAAAAGCCCTGTTTTTCCCCAAAATGGTGAATGTTTGACTGTGGAAAATCTGAGATGTTTATCACTGTGGGGGTTTTTGCAGGTTTTTTTGTTTTTAAATTTCCCATAATATTTTCCCATGTTCACCCTTTTATGAAGAGTTATTGATACATTCAAGTTGATCTGAGAATATATAGCTTTTTCCACCCCCTGGCTAAATTTTGCCCTTTTGGTTGTGAATGGCGGGAACCTGGGATGGCATAGCCCAAAAACCCCTGGCAAACCCCCCCAACCCTTAAAATTTCCATTAAAAAAAAAACCCCAATATAAAAAAACAATACAAAAGGCCCAATAACCAGAGAACAATCCAAACCCCACTCCCCCTTACCAGCCTGATAAGGTCAAAAAAATTGTATTATGAGAACAGACCCCGGGAACAAAAGGTGATATGAAAAAGACCGGGAAAAAAACCCTATCTGAAATTTTTTGGGAAAAAAAAAGATATCGAAAAAAAAACAACATCAAATTATAAAAAACAGATGAACCCCATTTCACCTACTGAGACAGAAACAGATTTAATGTTTTTCCCCACCATAGGAAAGAAGCTAAAGAAAACCCCCAAGCTCAACACCCCCCCCAAACAGACTACCTCACAAACACCTACCTAATAATATTCCAGCTCCTACCAAACCCCCTTGAAGTCCCCTCATAATCAAAAACCCTTTTAAAAAAAGACAGGAGACTTAAACAGCCACCAACTTTATGTACAAAAAAATTTTACGGTACTTTCACCAATTTTAGCAACACTATTCAATAAACCCCCTTGAAGCCTCTACCTTTCCATCAACTAAAATAGCTAGGGTTTATCCCGGGCCGCAAGGGGGGTTTTATCAAACAGACTTGAATAAATTTTAACCAATTTTAATTTACCACTGCTTTCTAAAATTTAAAAAAATTTAAATTTATAACAAATCTATTCCACCCCCTCCACACAATGTACCAACCCCCGGGCAATTTTGGGCGGACCAACAAGAGCACAAACATGTTTTAACACAAGGGGTTTGATTAAATAAAACCCATTTTGGGGGACGAAAAAAGTTCCCTGGGGAAACTTCCCTAGACCCCAAAGGCCCTTTGATACAGTTTAAATGATTTATTGCTCAAAAAATTGGCCCCTATGGTATTAGGGGGGACCCACTCAACTACCTAAAGCTTCCCTTAGCAAAAAGCCAGTACGGTACACAAAAGGAGAAAAACTCTTCACACAAAAAAATTTCAGCCCGGGGTCCCCCCAAGGGAAAGGGCCTGGGGGCCCCCTATTCCTCATTTTCATTAAATTGAATAAACACAACTACTCCCAAAACCCAAATTTTTTGAGATGACACAAATACTTTTTCCCCAAAACCCGCCTACTAGCCCCTGTTAATGCCAATTACAGAAAATATCAACATGGATGAAGACAAATGCTTACTCTCAATACAAAAGACCAACTTCATTCATTTTGGAAACAAAGCCACAAATGTTCCATTAACATAACCTAAAGGTTCACCCTCACAAGACCCGGAGAAAATTCCTAGGAATCCCCTCACAGTAGTCTTAAGTTCCAAACACACACAAACAAATTTAAAAAAACTCAAAGAATAGGCATATATATTATCTAAGATCCCTTTTTGTCCCACAACCACTCTTGACTATATCATTCTCTTATCCCCCTTTTATCCCCAGGTGTTTCCCTTATGGGGGGATTTAATTTTTGGGCTCAACAAATTAAATCTTAGAATATAACCCAGCAAAAGGCTGCGTCGGGATGATAACAAATTCCCCTCTAGACAGCATACTCCACCTATATTAAAAACAACCCCTTTTGACTGCGGAGGCCCCTTCTGAAACTGTCATTCTAGCGGAAAATTTTAAAAAAAAATAAATTATTTTCTTATGAAATGAAAGAATTTTCCCCGGTTAATGACACCAAAAGTATAAAATTTTGTTTAAAAAACGGGTTCGCCCCAAAGTTAGCAGTCGTGATATATACGCACGGCGATTTGCCGACTTTGACCCCTATTTTGGGCCCAAATTTCCCATTGGACAGTAAAACCAAACTCATGCTATTTTTTTAGAACTCCATTTTTTTATCGATTTAAAGAAATTTACCAATTTCCGATTTCCTCCCAAAAAGTTAAAAAAGGGCAATTTCGCCTTTTCGCAAAAAAAAAAAGATTAATTTCAAAATGGGGTCCAGAATAAAAAAGCAGACATCCCTAGCACAAAAATAAGATGTTATCTGTTTATTAGTCACGGGCCCCTTTACATTACTCTTTTTTATTTTGTTTTTTATTCAAAAAAAAAAGAAGATTTTTTGTTATGCAGACTATTGCATTTTTTAAAAAAACTGTTAAAAATATCTGTATTTGGAAAAAATATTAGACTCACCAGTTGATGTTTTTGGAGATGGTGTGATTTGTTTATTTTTGAACATTGGCAAAAATCAACATTTCCCACTTTGACCCAATTTCAAGATGTTTACATCATGAAACTAAAAAAATCATTATTTTCCCAATATTTTTCCCCATTCTATCAAATAGCTAAAAAGATAATACAACCATAAATACTATCAAAATACACCTAAAAAACCCCTTTTTAATTTAAAAAAAAACTTTGGGTTTTTTTTTCTTATGTCCCTTTTGGGGCAGGTTTTTATACTCGCACATAAAAGAGACCCATTCCTCCGGGGCCCTAAGCTTTCCCGCTTGTTTTGGGGCGCAAATTTGGCTATAAATACGTCCGAAACATTGGCTCGTAAGACGTAAATATACGTCAACAGTAAAAGGGTTTAAAAACTCTCACTGTAAAAAATATTCAACATATTCATGTGCCCAATACAAAAAACTCAATGCTAATATCAACCCCGTCAAAACCTCAACAATTTAATGGCCCCCGACCACCACAAGACAAAATCACTATTTGACATCCCCCGTCCATACTAACCAATGTTTCTATAAAAAGGGCCCCAGAATCAATTCATTCCCGTAAAAATTAAATTAACCTTGTAGGAAAATCAATTGAAGACTCTTTTAATCACCACCATATACAAATAGATCATACTGTAACAAACTTTCAAAACCCCAAAGTTTCTTTACTTTAAAAAACCGGTTTATATTGTCATCCTCCTTAACATTGGCAATTTTATATCATCATATTGTCTTAAAAAAGTATGATCATCATTTTGTTAATTTTAAATAAAATATATAACTAGAAGAAACTCAAAATTTTTAATATTTTAAAAAAAAAGGCACAAACGTGACTAGAACAAACACACACATCCCCCACATATAAAAAAAGGGGACACGACGTTTTTGGGGACTTACCATTTACAAAGTCACTAACACACAGAACAGGGGGAAAAAGGGGGTTAGGCAGGCAGACAGGGGGGGGTACAAGAGAGTGGGGGAAATGGATAGAGTGGAAGTGGTAGTAGTGAGTGGGGCAGCATATTTAGGAAAGAGCACTGCAAAGAAGCTGGGGGCCCCCCCGGGGGTTTGGGCGAGGGCACAGGGGGGAAAAAAACAAAAAAAAAGGGCAAAACAAGACAAAAAAAGAAAAAAAAGAAAACCCCTAGGAGAAAAAAGAAGGGGAAAGATGAAAGGGGGAAAGGGAAACAGGTTAAGTCACGGGTGTTCTGAAGTTTGGAGCATTTAACAATGAAAGGGGGGGAAAGCATCAACGAGACAAAGCCAGGGGGTGATTCAACAGCTCCCTCTTTTTTTATGTGCAGGGGTTGTATTTCTAATATTGTTTTTTTACTATATAGCATCAAATATTGAACGAAATAAAATATCAATAAAAAATCAACCAATTTCCTTTTTAATTTAGTGAATAAGTCTTTAGAATAAGCTGCCCCTAATGCCATGGCACCATGGCCTCCTTCAAAAGTTTTATTTGCCACCAATAACTATGTGCTTTTAAAAAATAAAAATTTTGGCAGTTTTAACAGTTAAAAACCCTTTAAAGAATGGGTTTTCATTTAAAAAATTGGGGGAAAATTAAAATGGGGATTGAGTACAAGAAGATGGAGGAATATTTTAGGGAATTTTAAATGTTGAAAGAAGGGGAATTTTTTTTGTGCATAGGGAAAAAAATAACCTTATAGGAGTGAGGGCCAGTTTTAATTAAGTTCGTAGGGAGGGTAGAATGAAAGGGTAAAACATTAATAAAAATAGAAATTTAAAGGAGGGGGGGGAAAGTTTTTGTGGTTAGTGTTTTATTTAATAAATGTATGGAAGAGGGTGGGAAAAGGGGGTTAAGAGCATGCATAATTCCCCTTTTATAAAGTCAAAAGGACAAAAAAAGAGTAAAAATTTAGGGGGAAAAAGTCTGTTGAGTATACCTGGTAAAGGGATGGGGGAGTTATTATTGAAAAAAATTAGGAGTAAGATGGAGGCTGGATAGGGGGAACAAGGAGGCTTTAGGAAGGGTAGGGGGGGACCAAGTGTTTCAGTGAAACAAAAGGTGAACAATACTTAGATAAGAGTAAAGAGGTGTTTGTGGCATTTTGGATTTGGAAAAGGATAGATAGGGGGGGTAGAGAAGCAATGTGGGATGTTACAAATGTATTTAATAGGAAGTAGGTTATTGAAAAACTGTGAAAAAATTTTTTTCGAGGATAGGAGGACAGGTTGAGTATGTAGACGAGGAAGATTATTTCCCCGTAAAAGTAGGCCTTAGACAGGGGTTTTGATGTTACCCTGGTTGTTTAATATATTTATAGATGGAGTTGTAAAGAAGTGAATGCTCGAGTGTTGGCAAAAGGGTGGGGTTAAAGATAAAGAATCAACACAAAGTGGGAGTTGTCACAGTTGCTCTTTGCTGATGACACTTGCTTTTGGGGGTTCTAAGAGAAGTTGCAGAGGTTGGTGGATGAGTTTGGTAGGATATGTAAAAGAAAAAAATTGAAAGTGAATATAGGAAAGAGTAAGGTGATGAGGATAACAAAAAAAAAGATAATGGAAGATTGGGTATCAGATTGGGGGGATACAGGAGGTGAATGATTTCAGATATTTTGGGGTGGATTTTCAGCAGATGGGATATGAAGGGGTGAGGGAACTAGAAAACAAAAAGGAAAAAAGTGAGTGGTGCACTGAGGAGCTTGTGGAGACAGAGAACTTTTTCCATGAAAGAAAAAAAGGGGAATGTATGGGGTATAGTTACCAACACTCTTTATGGGTGTGAGACATGGGTTGTGAATGTTGCAACAAGGGAAGGCTGGGGACAGTGGAGATGTCGTGTTTTAGGGGTATGTGGGGTGAATATAGCAGAGAATCCGTAGTTTGGGGATTAGGAGGGGTGTGGGATTACCAAATTATTATCCAGGAGCTGAGGAGGGTTGTTGAGATGGTTTGAACATGTAGAAAGGATGGACCAAAAAAGAATGATTTGAGAGTGTATAAATCTGTAGGGGAGGAAGGCGGTGGGGGTCTGCCAAAAAAAGGTTTGGGGGGGGGGGTAAAGGGGTTTTGTGTGCGGGGGCTGGACTGCAGCTGCGTGAGATGTTAGATAGGAGCGAATGGAGACAAATAGTTTAGGACTTTAGTGCTGTTGGAGTGTAGGAAAGGTAACATTTATGAAGGGTTTCGGGAAAACCCGGGCGGGCCCGGACTTGATTCCTGGAGATGGGAAGCAGTGCCAGCACCTGAAGGGGGGGTGTTAATATTGCATTTTTGTAGCTGTAGTGTAAGCATGCCTCTGGCAAGACAGTGATGGAGTGAATGATGAAAGTTTTTTTTTTGTCGGGCCACCCTGCCTTGGGGGGAAACAGCCAATGTGTTAATAAAAAAAATGGTCTGATGCTGTTCCAGATGAAGCTTTTGCAGCTCTTCAGTGGTTAGTTCTACCCTGTGGTCCTCCACCAACTCCTCCACATTCTCGCCACTCACCTCCAACCCCGGGACTTGCCCAATGCCCCAATACCTTCCCAACAGGCACAGGGTCTCGAGGGTCAGCTTAAAACCCCTTTCCCAAAATCCCTCTGTTGAAACAACCTCTCCACAATTGTTCCAACAGAGTTAAAAGTCCTAAAATACCCTCACAAGCCTTACCTATAAGGTTATGCAATGGAGGATACTGAAGTGATTCCTCCAGAACTCTCTTAGGGTCAACTCAGTGTTACCCTTTTTTTAAGTTTTTGAAGTTAGAAATGACCTGCTGGTCCATGGGCGGGATAAAGGGAGTGATGTTGGGAGGCAAGAACTTCACTGTGATGAAACTGAACCCATCAAAAAAAAAGTCTGAAGTTGTGAGGATGAGCAGGAGCATTGCCAAAACCAGGAGGCACTTGAGCCCAAAATTTTTCCTCTGGTTTTTTTCACACGGGGCCAAACACTTGTGAACCTTTCCCAGGAAAATTTTTGGTGACCCATGCCTTAGTGTTACCTTTCCCCAAAAACACTTTTTCCTTTGGTGACATTTTTTTCTTAACACCGGGATTTTGAGTGATACCCGAAAGGTTTTTAAAACCCCACTACATTACAAAACATGAGTTAGCCTGTCTTTCATAGGTTGTGCCCTATACCCTTCTGAGTAATATAGGCCTCTTGGCATTTTTTCCCAAAAAGACCCCGTTTCATAAAATTAACACTTGGGGGTTTAATTTTTAGTGTCTAAAAACCCCCCAATTAGTCACAAACTTTTAGCAGCAGTTTTCTGAAATGGTGCCTCCCATGCCTTTTAAACTGTGTATGCCACTCGTTTCCTAAATCTGTCAAACCGCCCTTGCCTTAAAATCACCCATCCTCACTTGTTCCATCTGCGTAACTGCCTTGCCTTTTTAAAAATTTCGCCATGGAAACACTGTCACCCGCATCTGTTTTTTTTTTCCCACCCCAAAACTTCTCCTGCATCCCCTGTTTTTGATCTATTTTGGCAAACATGTTGACACCTTTCCAAAAACAGCTTCCTTTTATTTCTTTTTTTTGCCAGGATAAGGGGTAGTAGATTTGTTTTTTGTACATCATGGCAAGCCCCCACACGACCCCACTCATATTTTTAATCTCCTTCTTCAGTTTGATTGTTCCTCCCTTTCTTTCCCAGAGGTCCCTAGGAACCGGACCCTGGTGACTTTTTTACATTGAAATCAATAAGCACAATAAATTATTGGAAATTTTAATGGCCATTGGTAATGTTCACCAAGGAAAAAGCAGACTGGCTCCAGCCGCGCGGGGGCACAAGCAGGGCAGGGGGCAGGTCTTACGTGGGCCCAAGTTTGGGAAATGGCCGATAGGGGCAAAAAATTGGGCCCAAAAAGCTATCGAAACTCAAGTCGGCTGATACTGACCTGCCGATATCGGATGCCCACTGTAGAAAAAATTGAGAGGGGTTTTAATTGCCGGGGTGCATGTATAGGAAAAAAAAAAGTCAACTATCACTTCTATCCTGGCAAAGAAAGAACAGGGGGGGGCTTACATCAATAACTCATCTCATACCACTTTAAAAAACAAAAGGCAGCAGTTAGAATGATAACAAATTTCCCCGGCAACATACCCACCAATATTAAAAACCTAAACTTACTCACCATACAAGACACCATACTTTTTCCGTTTAAATACATAGAACACTCTATGCAAATTTAACCCCCACCAAACTTCCCTTACAATTTTAACAGGACACATGACCATAACACTGACACAGATCACCCTCATTCCCCCGGGCCACCTAACACTATGAAAAACCACACAAAAAAGGAAAAATTTGGAATTCATTACCGTCATTGCCAAAGAAACCCTACCTGTACCCCAATTCAAACGATGCTAAAAACCCCTTCCCCAAAGTTTGCTCCATATCAACCATTCCGAAAGTAGAATAATCATTTAAAGTAAAAACCCGACTAATTTCAATTAATGTATGAATAAAAAAATGAATGAATGAAAAAACCCTTTTTAATAATACATATTACCCAAATTTTCCCACAACACCCATTTAATAACCACGAAACAATCAATGCAATTAATTATTTTAAATTTTACTCACTCAAATTCATTGCTGCAATAAATTTAAAATTTAAATTTATATTTCAACTTATATTCAAACTTTTAATTAGATTCAACTTTATTTTTTTTTTAAATTTCAAAATAACTTTTTTTTATTTTTTATTATTTTGCTTTAATTTTTTAATATGATTTAATTAATTTTATAATGAAGACAAAAGTACAAAACTAGTTAAATTTATAGCTTAAATACTCCCTTTTACTCATTGTATACTATCTACAAAATTTTACAATTTATTTTTAAGTTAATTTTAAGTCTGAAAAAGCCCCATACTAGTTTTTATATGTACACCCTGTAATCTCAATAAAAAAAAAGTAATTTTTGTATCATGCCCAAATAAAAATATTATTATTTTTTTCTTTTTCTTTCAACACGCCCGTTTCCCACCAAAGGGGGGTAAAAAAAAAGAAATTTCTCCACATTTAGTAATATATACGGGGAAAAGGGGGGTTACAGCCCCGCCCCGGATTTTGGCCCACACACCATGGCCAGAGGAAGAATTCGTTCCATTTCCCCCGGAATGGAAATAAGAACAAAACTAGAAAAAAAAAGAAAAAAACCCAGGGGGTTATATATTTTCTTGTACAGAATGTAGTGTGACCTAATGTAAGAAAAATAACAAAAACCTGAAATCATGCATGTTTAGAGACAGAAAAAAACACCCAATCCCCCCACTTTAAAAAAAAATACAGGCTTTTTTTTACACTCACTTGGCAGGCGGTATACCCCCCGGGGGGTGTGTCTACCAACCTACTACCAGGTTTTTTTTTTATTATTAAATCAAGGAAGTGTTGTTCAAGGGGTTGATATGCTAACCAAAAAAGACCAAAAAAAAGTCAACATTTTTAGGTTGCTGGTGTGGATCAGGGTAAAAGTTAGCGGGGATAGGGTAGAGACAATCATTTTAAAAAGGAAGGAGTTGCAGCCATCTTTAAAGAAAATCCTGGAACCGTGCGTTTTTTGTGTTAGTGATTTTAACCGCAGAGGTTGGTTTAACAGTTTAAAAACGGGGGTCATACACAATGTGGTAAGGCATGCTGAGGCTTCCAGTTCAGACAAACGTGCGGCTAAAAAATTCATAACTGAATTTCAGGACTACATAAAGACTGAAAATTTGAAACCCAAGCAAGTGTTCAATTATGGAAACAGGCCTGTTTTGGAAGAAAATGCCCACAGACCTACATTACTCAGAGGAAAGGCACTGCCAGGACACAAGCCTATGAAAGACAGCCAACTTCTTTTTTGTTCTAGCGCTAGTGGGGATTTTAAAGTGAAGCCTTTACTGGTGTATCACTCAGAAAATCCCAGAGTGTTCAAGAAACAATGTCATCAAGAATAGATTGTGTGCTGTGGAAAGTAATCATAAGGATGTCACAAGGCAAATTTTTTAAAGAGTGGGTCCATAAAAAGTTTGCCCCAAAAAAGGGAAAAAAAAAAAAAAAACTCCTGGAAAATAAATTGACCAAGTGCCTCCTGTTACTGGACAATGCTCATGCACATCCTCCAAACTTGGGGGAGACCTACTGTGTAAAGACTTGTTTATAAAAATGAAGTTCTTGCCTCCCAACACCACTCCTCTCCTCCAACCCCCGGGCCAGCAGGTCCAGAAGTGACCTCAGACACTGAGAGGACCCTAAAGAGTGCTGAAATCACTAGTATCAACTGCATAAGCCTTATAGGTAAAGGGTTGGGAGGAGTGACTTTGAGGACTTTGAACTCTGCTTGAGACAATTGTGGCCCGGTTGTATCCAAGAGAGGGATTTTGAAGATTTGAGGCTGACCCTGACCCTGCGACCCTGTGTCTGTTGTGGAAGGTATTGTGGCATTGGGCAAGTCCCTGAGGTTGGAGGTGAGCAAGGATGTGGAAGAGTTGGTGGATGACCACAATGAAGAGCTAACCACTGAAGAGCTGGAAGAACTGGAACTGGAACAGCATCAGACCAGAGTTCAGGAACTTCTTCCAAGGGAGGAAGAGGGAGTGGATGAGGTGCTTTCTTCAGAGATTAAGGAAATTTGTGCAATGAAATAAGGTGCAGGCATTTGCTGAATAATATCACCTTGGCAAGCTGGGAAAAAAGGCAAAATGCAACATGTTCAGTGACAAAACACTGTCCCATTTTTGGGACATCTTAAAGAGGTGCCAGAAACAGAGGACTCTTGACAGTTATTTTTTGAGACAGGGGTCAAGTGACTCTCAAGCTGGTCCTAGTGGCATTTTATAGAAAAAAAAGGGAAATAACCCCAGATAAGAACTTTGGTTACCTGAAGTCTTTATGGAGGAGGATTCCGCTTCCAAACAGTAAGCCCTCCCTCACTCCTCCCATCTTCCAGATGACATCAACAATCTTCAATAAAGGTGTAAAAATGTTTATTTAAATGTTTGTATTTATTTATTAATAATTGTACTATGTATGATTATTTTCTGTATGTAAAACTGTAATTAATCTCATTAAAATGTATTTTTGTGAATATTTTTGGGTTTCTGAATGGATTAATTGTATTTACATTATTTCTTATGGAAATATTAGCTCGAGTTCGAGGTTGTGAGTTTAGAACTAGCTCCTGAACGGATTAAGTTTGAAACTCGGGTTCCACTGTACCTGAAATCTTGCACGTTTATGAGACAGAATAAAGACACCAGCAACTACAACAATAGATACAATGAAATGACAGATCTACTTTTAAGGTGTTATTAGTAAAAAAATATACAGTGAGCTACAAACCAGATTCGCCCAAGAAATAAGTGAACAAGTAACCAGATTCAAACGGATTCGTTGGAAATAAGCCAAATCGGAAGAACTTTAAAAACAACTAAATATTTCGAGAAATTATAGACTAGCTAGCTAGGAGAGTTGTCATGTTGTAAGATGACCACTACCATGAAGATCTGTGTAGTCTGTAGAAAGGGTAAGGAGAAAACAGGCCTGATTGTTTTGGGCAATCTCTGTGGTCAATGGTCCCATGGTATATGCAGGGATTTTCAACCAGTGAACACACTTGACATAAACTCAGAGATGTTTTTGGGTCTGCCCAAACGAAATACACCTGTATGAGAAAATTACATCTATATTAAAAGACAAGAACACCAATAAAATACCCTTTCTTGAAAGACATGTCAGCATGGTATGACAGCTGGGAAACTAACATGGGTGGTTTGGATGGGTCTGTCTTGAACGACAGTGCTCCTGAGGGTGCTAGTGTTGTCCTGGAGGACAGTGCTCCTGAGGGTGCTAGTGTTGTCCTGGAGGACAGTGAACCAAAAGGAGACACTGGCCCTGGTGATGAAACAAATAAAGACAACGCTATTCAATTCACAGAGGTACAAAATAGTGATACTGCGGGAGATGGAACAAAACGGGATGATGCCTCAAGGAACAATGTCGACACATTACCAGCAAACCTGGTAGAAGCATTGATGGCTATACAGGGGGAATAGATAGGGAGGAAACAGAAAAAAATGTACCAGCAGCGAACGCAGATACAATAAATCCTAGCAAACGGAAATCCAATCTATGCAAATACTATGCCTTGGGTATCTGCAGGCACGGTATATCTGGTAAAACAGGTGGGATGTGCACCTTTGACCATCCCATAAAATGCTGCATCCACATGGTAACAGAAGAGTGCAACTTCCCCTCCTGTAACTTATTTCACCCAGAAATGTGTCACTCATCAATCCATGAAAGAAAATGTTACAACGCATACTGCCAAGCACATCATCTAAAGGGGACAAGAAGACACAGACCAGCCAGACTATGGGAAACAAAAGAGGGGAGCCACAACCCCTCCAGGGACGGAGTTTTTTTAGGGCCAGGAGGAAAAAAAGACTGGCGAAATGACAGTAATCCTACACCAACTGAAAACACTTCAGAGCAGAGGCACGGACACTGACCTCCACTTCAGAACAACAAATATTAAGAGCCAGCAAATAAAAAACCCCTAAATTCCACCAATATAATGACATTTGTCTTTGCAAACATACAGGATCTAAAGCCGTCAAAAAACAACAAAATTCCTTACATCAAGGGACTGCTCACGTAGTCGAATGCAATGTTTGCGGGATTCACAGAGACCCACATAAAGGATCATTATGACAATGAAATATGGATCCCAGGTTATAACCTATTCAGATGCAACAGACTAAACAGGCTACAAGGGGGTTGGCGTGTAGTCACAGAGTCACTCATTTTCTCAGAACTACTAAACACCTCAAATGATGTAGTTGAAGTTTTGGCAGTAAAGATTGAAAACCAAAACCTTGTCATTGTGGTGGTATACAAACCTCCTGACGCAACTTCCCAGCAATTCCAGGAGCAGATTTTGAAAATTGACCACTGTCTGGGAAAAACTCCCAACTCCTGCCCCAAACATCTTACTACTAGGAGATTTCAACTCGAGACACCTAAAATGGAGGAGTATAGCAAACAATGCTTCAGCAGAGATCACCCCATGAGGCAGCGCAGATGAAAATTCACACACACGAACTATTAAATCTCTGCACCAAATTCACCTTAAACCAGCAAATATTAGAGCCTACAAGACTAGAAAATACGCTGGACCTCATCTTCACTAACACGATGATCTGATACGGAATGTAACCGTATCATAAACAATACACTCAGATCACAACATAATAGAGGTATAGACATGTATGAACAGGGCTCCTTACCACCAAAATGTGATCAGTCAGGAAGGTCTCTTCACAAAATTCAATTTTAATAGCAAAAACACACAATGGGATCAAGTCAACCATGTCCTAAATGAAACATGCTTGGGAGATATCCTAAACAACATGGATCTGAACAGTTGCCTAGAAAAAATGAACTCTGTGGTTCTTGAGATCTGCTCAAGACACATTCCATTAAGAAAAAGATAGAGAAGATGTAAACTAGAAAGAGAGAGAGGCTCCCTATACAGATGAAGGTG
Source organism: Cherax destructor (assembly GCA_009830355.1). NCBI lineage: Eukaryota > Metazoa > Arthropoda > Malacostraca > Decapoda > Parastacidae > Cherax > Cherax destructor. The sequence goes on from WNWK01025927.1 coordinate 16,159, forward strand.
AAGATTCACAGAGCTGCTGAGAGGGGCCAATATATATGAAATACGTAGAGAGGCACTGGTCAATGAAATTGCAAATATCAAACTTAAACTGAAGGAATCTTACAGGAGACAATAATCACAGGAAGAACTAAAAGCCATAAAGAAAATTGAAAAAAAAAAAAATACTTCTTCTCTTATGCCAAATCTAAGGGAAAAACAACATCCAGTATTGGGCCTCTGCTTAGGCAGGATGGAACATACACAGTTGACAGCCAAGAAATAAGTAAAATATTAACCCTTTTGGGGTCGATGCCGTACTAGTACGTTTTACGAGCAGGGGTTGGTGCCGTACTAGTACGCCCAAATTCTAGCGGCCTCAATTTAAGCAGAAAACGTCTGGTAGGCATACATATGAAAGAATGGGTCTGTGGTCAGTGTGCGCAGTATAAAAATCCTGCAGTACACACTCCATAATGAGAGAAAAAAAACTGTGACCGTTTTTTTCAATTAAAACAGCGACTTTGCAGTCGATTTTCGTATGGTATTTATTGATGTATTCTCGTTTTCTTGGTCTCATTTGATAGAATGGAAGATATATTACAGAAATAGAGATGATTTTGATTGGTATGACAATGACAAGTACCTTGAAATTGAGCTCAAAGTAGCGAAAATGTTCGATTTTTGACGATGTTCAAGAGTAAACAAATCACACCATGCGTCCAATACACATCATCTGGCGAGTCTTATATTCATGCACAACTGCTCTGATATTATTTATACCATTTTTACAATGATGCAGTTGTATACATAACAGTAAATCTTCTATTTTTGTGATAATAAAATTCAAAATGGAAAGCAAAAGTAATGGAACAGGGGCCTGAGACGTGGCTAATGAACAGAGAACATGTTATTTTAGTGCCAGGAATGTCTGCCTTGTTTACTCTGGACCCTATTTTGAAATTGGCATCGTTTGAAATTTGTGTGAAATTGGAAAATTGCCATTTTCTGACCACTATTTTGGGTAGATGAAATTGGTAAATAGGCAGTTTCTTCTACTCATTCGATAGAAAATGGAGTTCTAGCGAAATAGCTATAATTTTAGGAGACTGATACATTGGAATTTGTCAAAATAGGGCTTGAAGTGGGTGAAATCGCCGATCCGTCAGTGTCATAGATACCGATAACTTCCCGAAAGCATAATTTCGTTAGTTTTCGATCAAATTTCATAATTTTGGTGGCGTTATGATCGGAAAAGATTCTCTATCATTTCATAAAAATTAATTTTTTTTTTCCAAAAAATTTTCGACCCCAGGAACACTTTCCTGAGAAGGCCTGTCGACCCCCAAAGGGTTAAAGTCCCAATACGACTCAGTGTTCAGCGAGCCGCTGCCCAAACTAAGGGTCGACAATCCAAATGAATTGTTTATGAACGAAACGAAAAATTTGGTCATCTCAAAAATCTCGGATATTATTTTAACTCCACAAGACTTTGAAAAGACAATAAATGATATGCCTATGCACTCTGCCCCAGGCCCAGACTCATGGAACTCCGTGTTCATCAAGAATTGCAAGAAGCCCCTATCGCATGCCTTCAGCATTCTATGGAGAGGGAGAATGGACACAGGGGTCATCCCACACACACTAAAAAGAACAGACATAGCCCCACTCCACAAGGGTGGCAGTAAAGCAATTGCAAAGATCTACAGACCTTTAGCACTGACATCCCATATAAAAATCTCTGAGAGTGCTCTAAGAAGCAAGATTGCCAACCACCTAGATACCCATCATTTACACAACCCAGGGCAACACGAGTTTAGAGCAGGTCGCTCCTGCCTGTCCCAGCTCCTGGACCACTATGACAGGGTCCTGGTTGCTGTTGAGGATAAACAAAATACAGATGTAGTATACACAGACTTTGGAAAAGCTTTTAACAAGTGTGACCATGGCGTAATAGCACACAAAATGTGTGATAAAGGAATAACAGGAAAAGTTGGTAGATGGATCTATAACTTCCTGACAAAGAGTAATAGTAAACAGAGTAAAGTCCCAAGCATCCACGGTGAAAAGCTCTGTTCCACAAGGCACAGTACTTGCTCCCATTCTATTCCTCATCCTCATTTCTGACATAGAGATGTAGGCCATAGCTCTGTCTTCCTTTGCAGATGACACCTGGATTGCCATGGCAGTGACATCCATTGAAGACACTGCAAAACTCCAAGTGGACATCAACCAAATCTTCAAATGGGTCACTCAAAACAATATGAAGTTCAACGAGGAGAAATTTCAACTACTCAGATATGGAAAACTTGAGGAAATAAAAATGTATCAAGGTATATGACAAATTCTAACCATACAATAGAGTGAAAAAGAAATGTGGACTTGGGAGTGATAATGTCAGAGGATCTCGCCTTTAAAGACCACAACAATGTATCTACCTCATCAGCTTGAAAAATGATAGGATTGATAATGAGAACCTTCGAAACTAGGGATGTCAAGCCCATGATGACACTCTTTAAATCACTTGTTCTCTCTAGGCTGGAATACTGCTGTACACTTAACGGCCCCCTTCAAGTCTGGCGATATTGCAGACCTGGAAAGTGTACGAAGAACTTTCACAGCACACATAAGTACTTTAAAGCACCTAAATTATTGGGAACGGTTGAAGGTCCTTGATCTGTATTCCCTGGAACGCAGGCGAAAGAGATACATGATAATATACACTTGGAAGGTCCTGGAGGGATTGGTACCAAACCTGCACACGAAAATCACTCCCTATGAAAGCAAAAGACTTGGCAGGAGATGCAACATTCCCCCGATGAAAAGCAGGGGTGCCACAAGTACACTGAGAGACAACACCATAAGTGTCCGGGGCCCAAGACTGTTCAACTGCCTCCCAGTATACATTACATTAGGGGGATTACCAATAGGCCCCCGGCTGTCTTCAAGAAGGCACTGGACAGGCACCTAAAGCCAGTACCTGACCAACTGGGCTGTGGTTCGTACGTCGATTTGCGTGCGGCCGGCAGTAACAGCCTGGTTAATCAGACCCTGATCCATCATGAGGCCTGGTCTCAGACCGAGCTGCAGGGGCGTTGACCCCCGAAACCTTCTCCAGGTAAACTCTCCAGGTAAATCCTACCATCCTGTAAAACAATTACAGGCTTCCGTTTTACACTCACTTGGCAGGATGGTAGTACACCTCCCTGGGTTCTTGCTACATACAGTGGACCCCCGGTTAACGTTCTTAATCCGTTCCAGGAGCTAGAGCTTTAACCGAAAAAAACGTTATCTGAAACCATATTTCCCATAAGAAATAATGTAAATACAATTAATCCGTTACAGACATCCAAAAATATTCACAAAAAATAATTTTTTAAAGAATAACTATAGTTTTACATACAGAAAACACACACAAATACTACATACAATTTAAAATTTATAAATAAATTATAAAATAAACATTTAAAATAACATTTACTTACCTTTATTGAAGACACTTGCTGGCATCTTTAAGACTGGGAGGAGGAGTGAGGGAGTGCTTAGTTTTTGGAAGGGGAATCTCCCTCCAAAAGGACTTCAGGTAACAAGTCCCTCTCTGGGGTTACTTCCTTCTTGGTCTTTTAATGCCACTAGGACCAGCTTGAGAGTCACTAGAACTCTTCTTAGAAAAAACTGTCCAGAGTCCTCTGTTTCTGGCGACTCTTCAACATTTTTCTGAAGTGGGGCAAGATTCCGTCACTGAACATGTTGCAGATGTGGTTTGCTTCAGCTTGCTCAGGGTGGTGTTTTTCAACAAATGTCTGCACATCAGCCCATTTGGAAAAATTTCCTTAATCTCTGAAGAAGTTACTACCTCAACCTGTCCAGCCTCCTCCTTTGAATCAATTTCCTTAAATGTCGTCTGCTGCTGTTGCTGATGAAGCTCTCTCAGCTCTTCAGTGGTTAGGTCTACCCTGTGCTCCTCCACCAACTCTTCCACATCCTCACCACTCACCTCCAACCCCAGGCTGTTCCCCAATGCCACTATAGAGTCCACAACAGGCACAGGGTCGTCAGGGCCAGCCTCAAATCCTTCAAAATCCCTCTTTCAACACAATCTGGCCACAGTGGTCTCCAAGCAGAGTTCAAAGTCCTGGAAGTCACTCCTCCCAAGCATTACCTATAAGGCCTATGCAATGCACGATATTGAAGTGATCTTTCCAGAACTCTCTTGGGGTTAATGCAGAGGCTGAAGTTACATCAAAGCACCTTTGAAACAATGCTTTGGTGTACAGTTTCTTGAAGTTGGAAATGACCTGCTGGTCCATGGGCTGGATAAGAGGAGTGGTGTTAGGAGGCAAGAACTTCACTGTGATGAAACTAAACTTATCAGACAAAAAGTCATCCAAGTTGTGAGGATGAGCAGGAGCATTGTCCAGTAGCAGGAGGCACTTTAGTGGCAATTTCTTTTCCAGGAGGTATTTCTTCACACTAGGGCCAAACACTGCAGTCAACCATTCCACAAAAAGTCCTTAGTTACCCATGCATTACTGTTAGCCTTCCAATGCACACACAAATTATTCCTGTTAACATTGTGTTTCTTGAAGGCTCTGGGATTTTCTGAGTGATACACCAGTAAAGGCTTCACTTTAAAATCACCACTGGCATTGGCACACATCATAAGAGTTAGCCTGTCTTTCATAGGCTTGTGTCCTGGCTGTGCCTTTTCCTCCTTAGTAATGAAGGTCCTCTGGCATTTTCTTCCAAAAGAGGCCTGTTTCATCACAATTAAACACTTGTTGGGGGAGGAATTGTTCAGTGGCTATGAACCCCTGGAATTCCTGCACAAATTTTTCAGCTGCTCGTTTGTCTGAGCTGGCTGCCTCACCATGCCTCACAACACAGTGTATGCCACTACGTTTCTTAAACCTCTGAAACCAGCCTCTGCTGGCTTTAAAATCACTCGCCTCACCACTGGTTCCAGGCATTGTCTTGACAAGATCTGCGTGCAACTGCCTTGCCTTTTCACAAATTATCGCCGTGGAAATACTATCACCCGCTATCTGTTTTTCATTGATCCATAACAGTAATAACTTCTCAACTTCATCCACTGTTTTCGATCTTTGTTTCGTAAATAAATCAACCCCTTTTGCAACGTTAGCTTCCTTGATTTCTTTTCTCTTTGCCAGGATAGTGGTGATAGTAGATTGTCTTTTTCCATACATCCTGGCAAGCTCACCCACACATACGCCACTCTCATATTTTTCAACAATCTCCTTCTTCAGTTCGATGGTGTTCCTCACTCTCTTTACCACTGGGGTGCCACTAGGAAGCTTCTTTGGACCCATGGTGACTTATTTCACAGTGACAGTCCCTAAATCACCAAAAAAGACACCAAATGTATTGTGAATGCTTGAAAGAGCGCGCTGGGTAATGTTCACTCAAGTGTAAACAACGCTGGACTGGCGTCCTGGGAGGAGGTGCGCAAGCGCAGAGCGGGCAGACAGGTCCGGTACGTAACGCTAGCTGAGTAAAAAACGCTAGTTGAAAAAAATATTGACCGTAAAAAGCAACCTTTAGCCGAAAAAAACGTTATCTGGAATGAACGTTAGCCGGGGGTCCACTGTACCTTCCCATGCTCTTATTATAACAGAAAACAGTGTGTTTGTGAGGCAAACTGCATTAGATCACTATGTGGTTTCATTTGGAAAACAATGCAAAGAAATTATGTAGTACTACGTAGGACATTTTTTTACATAAAGTAATGTACTTGCTGAGATATAAGGCCGCAAAGTCGGCACTTGTCGCTCACCTGCCGGCAACATGAAGCTCTGCCACTTGCAGATGTGTTGCCGATTTACCTTTTTTCTCATTTTTTTTTTAATTTGTATAATTTTTATGTTCTGATAATGACAATTTGTAGTAGTTCTTGTGATTTCATAGTTAATCTTTGTTTTGACACTAATATTAGGTACTGAAATAGTACTCAAATAGTCATAAACTCAGTGACAAGTGAACATTTTCACCTACCTTAGTCACATACTATTGGCTAGAAATATATACAGTGGACCCTCGCTATTCGAACACTCCAAAACTCACCCTTTTATGTAAGTTTATTATTGTAAGTGCTTTTATAAGTGTATTTTTGGGGGTCTGAAATGGACTAATCTAATTTACATCATTCCTTATGGGAATAAATTAGTTTGGTAACAGCACTTGAATAGCATTCTGGAATGAGGGTGAGTTTTGGAGTGTTCAAATAGCGAGGGTCCACTGTACATAGTATTTATAGGTCCCAGAAATGTTTTGGATACACAGGAGTATATAATAATAATAATAAAAATAATAATAAATAATAATAATAATAATTTGAAGCTTATCTTTTCACTCCACTGCTGACAATTATGAGCGTTGTCTTATCTTATCTCTCTGCTAAAGACAGTGGTGACATTTGATGAGCCTTCGCTTTGTGGCTGGCTGGCTGGCCGGCCGGTGGCTGGCTGATTGGCTGTCTCTATCTCTGGCTAGTCAGCTGGCCAACCAGACTGCCGAAATTACAGTTCCAGAATTGTTTCTTTTTACTTACGGCATATTTTGAGTTATCCTAGGTAATTTACACTATGTAAAATTGTATTTACGTATGTGCTCCTGTGAGATAGAGATAGATAAAGAGACAGATAGATACAGACAGAGATAGAGACAGCCAATCAGCCAGCCAGCCAGCCAGCCACCGGCCATCCAGCCTGCCGAAATTACAGTTCCAGAATTGTTTCTTTTTACATAGGCCATTTTTTGGGATATCGTAGATAATTTACACTATATATAATTGTATTTACGTATGTGTTCCTGTGAGATAGAGACAGAGATAGACAGAGATACGTACATACAGACAGACGGAGATAGAGACAGCCAATCAGCCAGCCAGCCTGCCGAAATTACAGTTCCAGAACTGTTTCTTTTTACTTAGGGCATAGGTTATAGGACATTCTGGCAGGATGACACTTTCCTCTTAAAAGGGGAGTGATAATACGACATGACATCAGAGAATCCTTAGTGTTTGCTGCGCTGTTTGCTCTAGCTGGCGCTCAATGGAACTGGTGCTCCCACAAGGTACTAAGTGGTCCCAGATTTTTTTAATGCAGCTCTAGAATGGTTAAGACCCATTCTATGCTGACCAGGCATTTTAGGCCAGTTGTACCAATTTTGGAGTCAGAAAAAATAAAACGTAGATCTACGTTTGGAGCGCTAGGGGTAAGAACGTAGATCTATGTTTGGACAGTTAAGGGGTTAATGCTACACTTCGTAATTGAGCTTAAGTGCTACACTCTTTATTTTTATGTCACTTCACTATTCACTGATTTTTGGCTTTTTCTCCACACTTTTCACACTTTCATCTGCAGGGTGTTTCATTAAAAAACTATCCAAGGAGGTTTGTTTCTTCCTTCCTTTCAGAATGTTTCAGAAATAAGTTATGCAAGCATCATTAACCCTTTGGGGGTCCACAGGCCCTCTCCAAAACTCGTTCTCAGGGTCCAAGAATTTAAAAAAAAAAATTATTTTTTCTTATGAAATGATAGTTTTTTTTCTAAATCTAATAGGCTAAAAAATACATTTTTGCGATCAATACTTACCTAGATATAGAGGATTGAAGTTGACCAAAATTGAACTGCTTACAGCAACATCGCCGACTGCCTGTCACCCGGTAATAGTTTATTTATTATTTTTATACTTTTTTCTTTTATTTTTTAACATTTTATTTTGTCAAGTAACTTTTATGTCCTGTGAGACCAATATAAACCATATTTTGTATATATACACTCCTTGTATACTACACAATAACTGCTGGCTGGCTGGCTGGCTAGCTGACTAGCTGGCTGGCTGGCTGGCTGGCTAGCTGATTAGCTGGGTGGCTGGCTAGCTGACCAGCTGGCTGGGTGGCTGGCTAGCTGACCAGCTGGCTGGCTAGCTGACCAGCTGGCTGGCTAGCTGACCAGCTGGCTGGCTAGCTGACCAGCTGGCTAGCTGACCAGCTGGCTGGCTGGCTGGCTAGCTGACCAGCTGGCTGGCTGGCTGGCTAGCTGACCAGCTGGCTTCCTGGCTGGCTGACCAGCTGGCTTCCTGGCTGGCTGGCTGGCTGACCAACTGGCTGGCTGGCTGGCTTCCTGGCTGGCTTCCTGGCTGGATGACCAGCTGGCTTCCTGGCTGGCTGACCAGCTGGCTTACTGGCTGGCTGACCAGCTGGCTTCCTGGTTGGCTGACCAGCTGGCTGGCTGGCTGGCTGGCCAGCTGGCTGGCTGGCCGGCTTACCAGCTGGCTGGGGAACACGGGGTAATATAATAATAATTATTATTGAAGCATGGTGTAAGAGTGTCAGTCTTATCACTAATCTAATTACAGCAATGACATTTGATGAGGGGGTTGAGGGTCCCCTTATCTTATTATTATCTCTAAACTAATTAGTTTTGACATTTGATGAGAGTACGCCTGCCTGCTAGCCAGCCAGCCTCGTCTTATCACCAAACTAATGACAGTAATGACATTTGACAAATGAGGGTACACTGCCTTTCCTTTATTTGTTTTCACTGTTTTATCTGCTTGTCTGTTTTTCTCTATTTCTGTCTCTCTCTGTCTCAGAGGCAGTCACTATTGAACCAACACTGCCACATCTGAGTCCTGATATATTATTTGTCAGTCTGGATTTTTTGGATTATCCTAGGTAATTTACACTATGTATTTATCCTATGTAATTTACACTATGTATTTATCTTAGATTATTTACATTATGTACATGTGTTACAGAGCCAGCTAGCTAGCCAGCCTACCCCCCACTGTCTTCCCCACCCCCCACTGTCTTCCCCACCCCCCACTGTCTTCCCCACCCCCCACTGTCTTCCCCACTCCCCCACTGTCTTCCCCACTCCCCCACTGCCTTCCCCACCCCCCACTGCCTTCCCCACCCACCCACTGTCTTCCCCACCCTCCCACTGTCTTCCGACTCCCCATTGCCTTCCCCACTGTCTCCCTCACTCCCCCACTGTCTTCCTTTCTCCCCCATTGCCTTCCCACTCCCCACTTTCTTCCCTACTCCCCCACTGTCTTCCCCACCCACCCCACTGTCTTCCCCATTCCCCCCCTGTCTTCCCCATTCCCCCACTGTCTTCCCCATTCCCCCACTGTCTTCCCCATTCCCCCACTGCCTTCCCCACTCCCCCACTGCCTTCCCTACCACTCACACTGCCGGAGTGAGGTACAGTAGACCCTCATTTAGCACGGTTGTTACGTTCCTGAAACGCCTTGTTAGATAAATTTGTGTTAAATAATTAAAAAAACTTATGGGAAAATTAGGTTACATTCCTGGGAGTCCCCAAAAGCCAAACAAGTTTTTTTTAGACCAACAGATCTTGCAAAAACTGAAGGCAAATATGTAATTGTAGTTCATTGTTGTGATATATTACTGCTTAAGACTACAAATGCAATAGAAATAATAGTATTTCTTACCATAATGATGTTTGTGGATGGTTGTAAAGAGAGTGGATATGGATGGTGTGGCCCTACTGGGCTGAGGTGGATGGTTGTTGGTTGTTGGTAGAAGTGGATGGTAGAGGTTCTTGTACTGAAGTCGATGGTTGTATTACAGTGTGCATAAATTCTGTAATGGATCTCTGGGCTCTTTTACCCTGCATTACATTATACAGCTGACGATAAGGCATCATCAGCTGGTCTAAACCCAGTTTCAAAGCCTGCTTCTAGCTTTGTCAGGGTCCTCTTCAGTGAAAAAGTCTGCAGTTTAGCAGCAACATGGAACTGCTCACGTAACTGCTGCAATGTTAACTGGTTTTTTTTCAGGTTCTTCTTCATCTTCTTCTGTTATCTCCCTCCCTTGTATCTGTGCATCGAAGTCTGCCAACATTTCCTCTTGACTCCTGTCTTCATCATCATCATCATCTTCTAAGAGTTCATTCACATCTTCTTCATTCATATCTTCAAAACCATCACCTGGTAATCTCCTTGCCAGCTAAACAATTTCCTGAACCTGACTCTCAAGCAAGGGAAAACCAGAGAAAGAATTAACTACAGAAGGCCATAACTTTCCCCAGCCTGCATTTAATGTTGATTGAGGCACTTCATTCCATGCACTTTTATGCATTTTCCTCCAGAAAACACCTGTCTCATCAGCATTAAACACTTAATGTGGCTCATAGCCACCCTCAGAAATAAGTTCCTGAAATTCAGGAGGGAAATTACTTGCTGCTGTATGATCAGCTGAAGCACTTTCACCAGAAAACTTAATATTATGTAACTTATTATGCAACATAAAGTTCTGGAACCAGCCTGGGCTAAACACACACTCGTTTTCAGGCTTTCCTTCCTTATCACACACTGCTTTAAACAACTGTAAGGCCTTTTCCCTAATTAAGAGGAAATTAAGTGGTACACCTTTCTTTCTGTTCAATCCACTCAAGCAACAAGTTTTCTGTTTTATTTACTTGTTGGGACCTATGTGTCATTCTTTTCATGAGGTCACATTTTGGGTTATTCATTACACAAGCTCGTATATTCGCCTCATTCTTCCTAATTGTACGAACTGACGCTTCATTAAAGCCATAGGCCCTGACTATATCCACCACACGTGAGCCACTCTTAAGCTTATCTAACAAGCTTATCAAATATCTCGATTTTCTTTGTAATTCCTAGACTTTAACGCTTAAACCTTTTCTTGTCACTTGCTGGAACACTTGTATGCTTACTGGGTGCCATGATTGCTTGCCATATTTATCAAAATGCAACGAAAATGACAAAATGTATGTAAATAAACACAGCGAGCTTCCCGATTATTGTGTTGTCCTGCACACATATGAACCAAACTGAACGCTGGGAGGGATGCGTGGGTGGGTGAGGGTGGCAGGGATGGTAGTAGGACTCCCCCACTGACTCAATGGTTTAACCCACCGCTGGGGAACCGCGCTCAAAATTTTTCCCCTCCAGCCAAACCGTGTAATATCAGTTTTACGCGTGTTAGATAAGAATGTGCCGCAATTCTTCAATCGTGCAATACCCATAATGTGCAACATAAATTCGTGGTAAATGAGGGTCTACTGTATTCTTACCACATGACTTGGTGAATTACCACTCCTGCAATGCAATGCGGGTGCATAGATTTTTCCTACTGCGCACACTTACCACATAGACCCATTCTATCACATGCAGGCTTACCAGCTCTCTTCCCTCGATTTGAAGCCACTAGAATTTATGCGTACTAGTACGTGGAAAACCCCACCGCGTTAGCGTACTAGTACCACTGAAACTCCGAAACGGTTAAATAGCTCCAACGCACGACCACTTGAAACTTTCTCTGGGTGTTTCCTATCAATAAAGTCTGATTATCTCTCCCAGATTCACAACATTTCCTTTATCTCACTTGTAGAGATAACCTCCTCCGCATCTTGCGCCTCCGTGGTACAAATGTCCTCCAAAACCTCCTGATCCTGCTTCATATGTAGTTTATCTAACCCTCCGTCGCCAGCTCCTCGGAGTGCTCGATGAGATCGCTACATCATCTTCATCCACCTCCATGCCCATGACCTTCCAAGGTCATGGTCAAAGTCCCTTTCGACACAACCTCAGCCACAGCTTCTTCCACGCAGAGGTCAAGGTCCTCCTTGTAACACCCTGCCAGGCCACATTTATAATTTTGAGGCATATCATATTATAGTGGTCCTTCCAGAACTCTCAAAGGGTCAAGTTTGTGCCTTCTGTCACGTCAAAGCAGCAGTGGAGCAGGTGCTTGCTGAAGAGCTTCTTGAAATTAGAAATAACCTGCTGGTCCATGGGCTGCAGGATAGGGGTGGTGTTGGGTGGAAGGTAGAGAACCT
>WNWK01025928.1:0-27988 GCA_009830355.1 Cherax destructor
TCCACGCACATTCAGACACCCCAATTTTATAAAGTTTTTCTTCTTCTCGTTTTTAGTAGATTTGTACAGGAGAAGGGTTACTAGCCCATTGCTCCCGGCATCTTAGTCGCCTCATACGACACGCATGGCTTACGGAGGAAAGATTCTTTTCCACTTCCCATGGACAATAGAGAAAATAAAAAGAACAAGAGCTATTAAGAAAAAGAAGAAAAACCTAGATGTGTGTATGTATATATATGCATGTGTATGCCAGTGTAGTGTGACCTAAAGTGTAAGTAGAAGTAGCTAGATATACCTGTTATCCAGCGTGTTTATGAGACAGAAAAAGACACCAGCAATCCTACCATCATGTAAAACAGTTTCAGGTTTCTGTTTCACATTCACCTGGCAGGACGGTAGTACCTCCCTGGGTGGTTGCTGTCTACCAACCTACTACCTGTATATATATATATATATATATATATATATATATATATATATATATATATATATATATATATATATATATATAATATAGTAAGGTACCACCTCTGGAACTGTACTGGGAGCCTCATCCTCAGAGAAGAGGATAAACGAACTTCAGGGAAAATTCAAGGTTTTTCCCCGGAGCTGTTGGAATATTTTCTTCTACCACCCCTATATTCTATATTCTATGTGAACTGCATTTATAGACAGAATACACCGACAAAAATACAAACATGAATACATTGATACATTTTATCACAGATTATGAATCTCCTCCAGCTCCTCCGAAGCCGGACGCGAGCCAAGTATGCAGCAAGCATTTTCCCTCTGGATGGCCACACTGAGGCGCTGGCACATGAAAGTGGCCGCCCTTGGGTCCCTGGTGGTGTCGATGAGTCCGGAACCCAGTTCTTTAAGGAAGCGTATGGCGTTTTTTCTCCATGATCCCAAGGTCTCTGATCCCACAAGGACAAACTGATACTGTTGGCTTATATCTCTGTACTTACCAATCTTGTACTCCTCCCTGTCACCCGACACTGTGATGGATATAGGTGTCAGCCAGCATTGACACAGAAGAGGGGTCTAATGGCCTCCGGGACACTGCCAGCCAGGCACACATTGGAAAATTTAGAGTTCAGAAAGTAACCTCTCTGAAACATTACTAATTGCTGGACTGAGCATTTGTTTTAAGTGTTGTGGCCTTAAACTGTTGAAACCTCCGGCTGAGCCCTATGGAAATGACATAGCAGCTTTATACACATCAGCGTCCTGTTACGTTAAATGTTCTTCACCTGCTGCAATGTCAGGGAGGTCAATGTTGGTATTGGGAGCCCTGGGTGGATGTTTGTCCTTCAGGGCTTGTGCTGTAATGAAGTCCTTAGAAGAGATGGTATCCACACTGGTTATAAGCCTCAGTGCTCCTATAGTATTACCTCTTCTATTTTTTGCTAAATAACAAAAAAAGGCACAATACCTGACTGAACAATACACACAACCCGCACATATAAAGAGAGCGCTGACGACGACGTTCGGTCGACTTGGACCATTTACAAAGTCACACTTTGTAAATGGTCCAAGTCGGACCGAAACGTCGTCGTAAGCTCCTCTCCTTTTATATGTGCGGGTTGTGTGTGTATTTTTTTGCTAATTTGGGCTCTGATTTTTGAGGCGTCAGGTGTCCTGTTGTTGACATTTTCCCGATGGGAAAAGGGCAGACGGACGAGGTTGTCATCTCTAAGGAATGCATTTATTGCCCTAATAACAGATTTTGCTAGTGACTTGTTCCTACTTGGTGGGACAGCTAGACAGGCATTGCCAAATAACAATAGGTTGTGCCAGGATCCGGTGTTTGCACGAGCATCGTTGTCTTCCTTCAAGAGGTCAGCGAATTTGTTAGCAGCTTGATGGCGAGTTGCTTTGAGGATGTGTCAGCGTCCTAGTGGACGTTAATTTGATTGCAGATTTTAGGTCCTCTGTAGAGGTGAGGTCAGGGTAGCTGTCAGCTCTGTCTGCTGGGAGGGGCTGTTGGTTATTCCCATTTGGAGCCCTCCGGGAGCCTAGACATCCATTGTGTGCACGGATGTTGCCATTTGAGGGATTGAGTACACATTCCCTGTGGCACGCCTGACAGATGCCTCGTGCATGGATTCCACGGCGTTGGCTCTGTCATGGAGATTCCTGGGAACCCGGCACATCTTGTGACATTGTTGATATCGTGGGCGTGGGAGGGCGCCAGCTGTGGAATAACGGGTGAAGGACAGCATGGATGCATGGGGGATGAGGGTGGGGGAGTAGATTGTGGTAGTGAGAGTAATTGGTGGGGCACTAAAAGGCAACAACACCCTTGGTCAGGCAGGCCTTCTGCCTGCCTGACCAAGTTGCTAATATACTGTAGACAGGTGAGGCTTCGCTTCACCTGTCTACATATATTAGCAACTTCTATTTGCCCTATGCTGTACTTACTTCAAGATTGGTAGACTGAACACATCGACTCCAGGCCGAGGTCGATTACCTAAAATTTCACTTTTGTCGTGTTCCTGGGAAATAAGCATAATTTCCCAATTCTTTATAACTAAACAAAATTTAAAAAAAACAATTTTGATCCCAAAACTTTGCTTTTGTGGTGGGGACACTCTCCTTACAACTTTCTACTTTGTATTGGACTGATGAAGCCCTGTGTGGCGAAACGTTTCTTCAATAAAGATACCCAAGTGTTGCATATGTGTCTAATTTATCAACTTGTCGGTTCTCTGAACCATTCATCTACACCTTGGCTGATACCTATCTCCAAAAAACCAGGGAGGAAGGAGGAGCAGCTGCCACCTTCAGGGAGTCCCAAAAGTCGAGAAAATATGGAGAACTTGCCCATCATTATATGTTTGTTCCCATAGGCTCGGAGACCCTTGGCTCATTCGGAAAGAGTGCATCTAAGTTCCTCAAGGAGCTGGGCAAAAGACTCAACAGGGTAACTAGGGATCCCAGGGCAGCTAGTTTTCTGTTCCAGCGACTCAGCGCTGGTTCAGAGGGTAATGCATGCTGTATTTTGGGCACGCGCCCCAGCTCTGAGGAGCAGAATGAGATTTTCGCATTATAATCAGTGACAAACATGTAACAATATGTACTAGACATGTATCTCTCACACCTCATGTACTGCCATCTTTATATCAACAATGTATCTCTTAAATCTTTTGTACCACATTATGTAATAAAAAAAAAAAGAATGAAAAGATGGGGTGGTAGGGGAAGTGGAATATTCAAATGGCTTCAGGAAGAAATCCAAATATTCTTCCTTGAAGCCTTTTATCCACTTCTCCGAGGCTATGGGTCCCACAATTTACACCAGAGGTGGACCCCATCCTATGTATGTATATATATGTAGGTATATATATATATATATATATATATATATATATATATATATATATATATATATATATATATATATCAAATATATGTCGTGCCAAAATATAAAATTGATCAATTAGCAAGAACTCATTTAAAATTAGGTCCTTTCTAAAAATTATCTTATACGTTTAAAGATATTTTTTTAATTTATATTAATGTAAAAGTTACCAATTTTGTACCAAAAGAACCTTAGAAAACTTACCTAACCTTATTATACCAAAAGCAATTTAATTTAGCCTAATCCAACTAAATATATTTTAGATAAGTTTATAACAATTTAATAATAAACTAACATTGTTTTAGTTAGGTTCAGAATGATTTATGTGAAATTATTGCATACACAAATTTTCGCTTGTTTTATTCGGCAAGAAGAGCGATGCTATTTAAGCCAAAATCGCAAGTTTTACCTATTCGGCACGACATATATTTCGTGAATTTTGACTTACTTCAGGAGACGGACTGAAATAACATGGGTTCAATTTCCGGTTAGTCGCAGTTTGTTCGTGGTTTCATCTATATATATATATATATATATATATATATATATATATATTTGTATTTCATTGTGATTGTTTATTATTGAACTATTGTAAACTTATCTAAAATATATTTAGTTGGATTATGCTAAATTAAATTGCGCTTCTTATAATAAGAATATGTAAGTTTTCTATAGTTCTTTGATACAAAATTGTTAATATTTCAATAACATAATGAAAAAGTTATCTTTAAACGTATATATATATATATATATATATATATATATATATATATACATATATATATACAAATACATATATGTGTGTGTATGTGTGGTATTGGTGTGGTGTCAAGACAAGCCACGGGATGGTAATCTTCAGCTCAAGTACTTCACAAGTCTCTGTGCGTCATCAGGACTACAAGTTGCAAGAGTAGAACAGGAGGAATGAAGCGAATTTTCTCAGAGTAAGGTAGCGTGGTGACACCAGCCAGATATTGTGAGGCACCACAAGTAAGGTAGCGTGGTGACACCAGCCAGATATTGTGAGGCACCACAAGTAAGGTAGCGTGGTGACACCAGCCAGATATTGTGAGGCACCACAAGTAAGGTAGTATGGTGACACCAGCCAGATATTGTGAGGCACCCAAGTAATGTAGCTTGGTGACACCAGCCAGATATTGTGAGGCACCACAAGTAAGGTAGTATGGTGACACCAGCCAGATATTGTGAGGCACCACAAGTAAGGTAGCTGGTGACACCAGCCAGATATTGTGAGGCACCACAAGTAAGGTAGTATGGTGACACCAGCCAGATATTGTGAGGGCACCACAAGTAAGATAGCGTGGTGACACCAGCCAGATATTGTGAGGCACCACAAGTAAGGTAGCGTGGTGACACCAGCCAGATATTGTGAGGCACCACAAGTAAGGTAGCGTGGTGACACCAGCCAGATATTGTGAGGCACCACAAGTAAGGTAGCTTGGTGACACCAGCCAGATATTGTGAGGCACCACAAGTAAGGTAGGTGGTGACACCAGCCAGATATTGTGAGGCACCCATAACAGCTGCACATTTAAATTTTGGCCTAATTTAAGATATAAACAACTTCCTTATTATTTTGCCATCCTTATATATGATAGCTATTTTATATTTCTTTAGTGTAGTTTGTGAGTTTCTGACAGTTACATTTACACGATCTCCGGTGACAATTTATTTTCTTCATAACTGTTCCAAGATCTCTAAATCTGATACTTTCAAGATTTTGTCACAGTCAATATTCTTCATATGTCCTGATTTTGCTTCCTAACATTTCCAATAAGGGCATTTATCTACGTTAAATATCATTATGCATATATTACTCTATGTGCTCAGTTCATCCAGATCATCTTTCAAAGATTTACTGTAATTTTATCATTTTATTTTACAATATATTTACATCTGCAAACATATTCATTTAAATTTTTATTACTTCATGTAAATCATTTATGTAAATTCAAAACATAATTGGGCCAAGTACAGATCTTTGTGGCACTCCACATGTGTCACCCTCTCATGCAAATATTTATCTTCATTTAACTGCATTTTCATCTTTAATAAAATGCCTCTAATCTGTTAATATATCTTTGTTCGTCCTGTATTATGCAGTTTCTGAATTATTATTTCATGGGTTTCTCTCAAGGCTTTCTAGTTAAGTACAATTTGCCCCATCATTTATTAAATATATATATATATATATATATATATATATATATATATATATATATATATATATATATATATATATATATATATATATATATATATATATATATAATCTCTGGCCGACGGAGACTCGAACCTACGAACCTCATGACAAGGTACGCAGTGCTTTACCGACCGTACACACTGGTCAATACCTTGGCATCCAGCTTTCGCTAGACGTTATTCAAGGCAGCCAGCTTTCAGGCAGGAAGGCTTACAGCTTTTCATCTCATCCCTGCATGCATCGACACAACTAGAGATTTTTACAATGCTAGGAATTCGCAAGAGCAGGCGAAATATTCACAAACACTGATCTCTGGCCGACGGAGACTCGAACCTACGAACCTCATGACAAGGTACGCAGTGCTTTACCGACCGTACCACACTGGTCCAATACCTTGGCATCCAGCTTTCTCTAGTTGTGTCGATGCATGCGGGGATGAGATGAAAGCTGTAAGCCTTCCTGCCTGAAAGCTGGCTGCCTTGGAATAAGTCAGCAAGCTGGATGCAAGTATTGGACCATGTGGTACGGTCGGTAAAGCACTGCGTACCTTGTCATGAGTTCGTAGGTTCGAGTCTCCGTGCCAGAGATCAGTGTTTGTGAATATTTCGCCTGCTCTTGCGAATTCCTAGCATATATATATATATATATATATATATATATATATATATATATATATATATATATATATATATATATATTTTTTTTTCAACAAGTCGGCCGTCTCCCACCGAGGCAGGGTGACCCTGCCTATATATTTGGAGACCGAAAACCATATTGTTTACCAATTAGTATAGTTTTTACTCTCTAGGTGTTCAATCATCTTTTCTCTCGTTTCGAATATTTTTACAGCAACACGAAACAGGCCTATATTTTTTTTTAAATATTGGCTGTATGAGTAGGTCTGTTTTATAGCAAAATCTTACAAATTTTCCAAAATTTAAAGTACATTTCTTCTGCACATTATTTTAAAACTCAAGTTGTTGTCCAATATGGTCCTATTTTTTCTTATCAGTGTCTAGTAACAGTTTATATATTATCTCTTCAGTTATCTCAATATCCTTAATTCATCTGTTTGTCTCTGATTAAAATTCACTACATTGAAAATATTTTCTATTGTGATCACCTTTTACAACTTTCTATTTACCACCTAACACATTTCCTCCTCTACTTATTATTTTGTTCTTGTCATTTATTCTTCGTGTTTTATCTTTAATTTACTTTTTACAAACTTTAATAATAGATTAGGTTATATCTTCCTCTTGTCTGCTATTTCCTATTCAAAGTTTTTCTTCCTATCTCCTGATGTTTTGGTATTCTTTTCTGGCCTCTTTTGAATCTCTCATCACTTTCTTCCATCTCCTGCTTCCTACATTATTTCCATGCTCTTTCTACTTCATACTTCTCCAACACTTTTCATTAAAATATTCTTTGATATTCTGTCTTATACTCGTTTTGAGACAAACTGTTTAATTTCATTTATACATATATGGAAGAAATTGTTTTCAACAGATTTTTTTATATATAATTATATCCCTTGCTACATATTATTCCGTTCATTTTTTCTAAAACACTGTTGACAAATATCCTCTTGACAAATGTCTTTTTCACCTCCTAATTCATATGTTATTACCAATAAAGTATAATCACTCCTTGTAAATGGCTTTAGATAATTAAGGTTGAAAATTTCTTCCACTTTTCGAGTAAATACTAAATCTTATATTGACGGTGTGTTACATTCTCTCATTCTTATCACTTCATTTAATTACTGATACATAAAATTTACCTACCATAATGTTAAAGGTGACGTAATATATTTCTTTATGGTTAAAATCTCCAAGTACAATAGTTTTCTGCTTACCACGGTCACTCTTCATTAATTTTCCCTTTATGTATTTATTTATCCTATCAAACTTTTCAGTTTTCCATTTGTTATTAAATGGTGGGTTGTGTGTATTTACTACTAAGAGTTTCTTGTCTTTATTTTGTAATCTTATCACAAAACTTTAATTATTTTTTTAATTTTGAACTTCAGTTTTAATAATCTGAAAAAAATTTTTTTACCAATATTACCAATCCTCGTCCCCTTTTTTCACTACTTTGTCTCTTCTCCACACTGAATAATTTCCATCAAATACAAACTTATTTATAATATTTCTTGGTTTCAGTTTGGCAGAATATATCTAGTTTCTTTTCATTTATAATATCTCTTAGTTCTAATCTTTTAGAGATTACTACAACTGTATTAGTCTTTAAAATCTTCCGAAATATGTTATTTTCACAATTTTATTTTCCCATTTGTTTTAGTTTAATTACCATCTACCCAGAGACTGTTTCTTTACCTCCTCGCTGCCCTCATTATTTGACCTCTTAGCAGTATTTATAAAGTCTTTTATTTTCATTCTGTCCTCCTTTGCAAGATCTTGTCTGATTTGTATATCCTTACAACCTTCTAATTTCTTTGGATAATATTTCGTCTTTCTCATAGTTTCCAGTAGACCTACATTCTACAATATGTTTAGTAGCGAATTCTACAATGCGTATTGTCATCTCATGTAAGTGTTCTTCCATTTTGATTCTTTCTGTTCTTGATTTTATTTCCTTTTCAATACAACAAACATAATTGTTTTTCTGTATCAACGGCGTCCTTCAATAACTTAGAATTACATGCAATCTCTTTTTAATTTTCTTACTAATATTGGCTCTGGCAGATAATTTCTTAGCTAATATCACCTGTTTGATTTACCCCTGTCTTTTCTCCAGCGAATTTTACTATACTATCTTTAATCTTCTCTAAGCTCTTATTGGCATTATCAGCACAGGCTGCTACCTGCACCTGCTGTTCTAATTTGTCTTATGCTAGGGTATTATTGCATAAATCTCCATTATTTTAGTGCTGTACTCTTCTTTAATTTCCTTCTCATTATTCCCTAGTTTTAGCCAGTTCCTGATTTATCACATCTCATTTTTTTTCATTATCTCGGTTTGGTCACTGAACGTCTTCGGAATTTTCTGAAAGTTATCGAAACTTTTATTTTATTACTTAAAGTTGCAGTCTCCTTATTTAATTTCTCTATTACTCCTTACTGCGTTTACCGATTTTATTAAATTGTGGTCACTTTATCCACTAATTTGATCTTATCTGCAGGTGTATAGGCAAAACTGGACTCTTCTGCTACTTTATTTTATCTTATATTAAATACTTTATCCTTACCCCAGAAAATGTTCCCTATTATTTTTTTTTATTTATGGGAACATAATTTAAATAAAGGCTTTACTCTCTTTCCCCTCTAGGATGTGTGTGTTGAGGGGGACGTGTGTTGGCACAGGTCGTCCTTCATGTGTTGATACATCACTGTGTAGGTACAGGTCGTCCTTCATGTGTTGATACATCACTGTGTGTTGGCACAGGTCGTCCTTCATGTATTGATACATCACTGGGTGTTGGTACAGGTCGTCCTTCATGTGTTGATACATCACTGGGTGTTGGTACAGGTCGTCCTTCATGTGTTGATACATCACTGTGTAGGTACAGGTCGTCCTTCATGTGTTGATACATCACTGTGTAGGTACAGGTCGTCCTTCATGTATTGATACATCACCGGGTGTTGGCACAGGTCGTCCTTCATGTGTTGATACATCACTGTGTGTTGGCACAGGTCGTCCTTCATGTGTTGATACATCACTGGGTGTTGGCACAGGTCGTCCTTCATGTGTTGATACATCACTGTGTGTTAGCACAGGTCGTCCTTCATGTATTGATACATCACTGGGTATTGGTACAGGTCGTCCTTCATGTGTTGATACATCACTGGGTGTTGGTACAGGTCGTCCTTCATGTGTTGATACATCACTGTGTTGGCACACGTCGTCTTTCGTGTGTTGATACATCACTGTATTGGTACAGGTCGTCCTTCATGTGTTGATACATCACTGGGTGCTGACACAGGTCGTTCTTCATGTGCTGATACATCACTGGGTGTTGGCACTGGTCGTCCTTCATGTGTTGATTCATCACTGTTTGGACAGTGTCCTTCGTGTCCTGATACATCACTGTTTGGTAAGGTCGTCCTTCAGTGTTGATACATCACTGGTGCTGACAGGTCGTTCCTTCATGTGCTGATACATCACTGGGTGTTGGCACTGGTCGTCTTTCATGTGTTGATATATCACTGTATTGGTACAGGTCGTCCTTCATGTCCTGATACATCACTGGGTGTTGGTATAAGTCGTCCTTCACGTGTTGATACATCACTGTGTTATGGTACAGGTCGTCCTTCATGCGTTGATACATCACTGTGTGTTGGTACAGGTCGTCCTTCATGTGTTGATACATCACTGTGGGTTGGTACAGGTCGTCCTTCACGTGTTGATACATCACTGTGGGTTGGTACAGGTCGTCCTTCATGTGTTGATACATCACTGTATTGGTACAGGTTGTCCTTCATGTGTTGATACATCACTGGGTGTTGGTACAGGTCGTCCTTCATGTGTTGATACATCACTGTGGGTTGGTGCAGGTCGTCCTTCACGTGTTGATACATCACTGTGGGTTGGTACAGGTCGTCCTTCATGTGTTGATACATCACTGTATTGGTACAGGTCGTCCTTCATGTGTTGATACATCACTGGGTGTTGGTTCAGGTCGTCATTTATGTGTTGATACATCACTGTATTGGTACAGGTCGTCCTTCATGTGTTGATACATCACTGGGTGTTGGTACAGGTCGTCATTCATGTGTTGATACATCACTGGGAGTTGGTACAGGTCGTCCTTCACGTGTTGATACATCACTGTGGGTTGGTACAGGTCGTCCTTCATATGTTGATACATCACTGTATTGGTACAGGTCGTCCTTCATGTGTTGATACATCACTGGGTGTTGGTTCAGGTCGTCATTCATGTGTTGATACATCACTGTATTGGTACAGGTCGTCCTTCGTGTGTTGATAGATCACTGGGTGCTGGTACAGGTCGTCCTTCATGTGTTGATACATCACTGGGAGTTGGTACAGGTCGTCCTTCATGTGTATATATCACTCTGTGTTGGTACAGGTCGTCCTGCAAGTGTTGATATTGATTTCATTGGTACAGGTCTTTGTCTTCTGTGTTGATATCACTAGGTGTTGTCCAGTCTTCCTTCGTTTGTTGTTACATCCTGTGTTTGTCAGTCTCCTTCATTGTTCGATACATCACTGTGTTGGTACAGGTCGTCCATGCCCAAAGCCTGTTCATGCATAGTTGATTTTCTTGAGTTTGAGTCTTTAGCTTTGGCATTGTGTTCACAGAAGACATTTTCTCATGCTCCCTTGTTGTGACATCTTGTCTCTTGTCTTGTTCTCTCCTCTCTCTGATCTTGCTAATCACTGTTGTCTGATCTCGTGGTCTCTCCTGCTCTGCTTGCAGTTAGTCTCCTCTCTGTTGATGCAGTGGGTTCCTGTTGTTGATGCGGTTCCTGTTGTTGATGAGGTGTTTCCTGTCTGATGATTGTTATTCCTGTTGTTGTGCAGTGGTGTTCTGTTGTTGATAGTGGTAGTTCCTGTTGTTGTGCTGCTGTAGTTCTGTTGTTGATGCTGTAGTTCCTGTTGTTGATGCAGTGGAGTTCCGTTGTTGATGCAGTGGCAGTTCTGTTGTTGATGTGCATGTAGTTCCTGCTGTTGATGCAGTGGTAGAATCTGTTGTTGATGCATGGTAGTTCCTGTTGCTTTATGCAGTGGTAGTTCTGTTGTTGATGCAGTGGTAGTTCCTGTTGTTGATGCAGTGGTAGTTCCTGTTGTTGATGCAGTGGTAGTTCCTGTTGTTGATGCTGTGTAGTTCCTGTTGTTGATGCAGTGGTAGTTCTGTTGTTGATGCAGTGGTAGTTCCTGTTGTTGATGCATGGTAGTTCCTGTTGTTGATGCTGTGGTAGTTCCTGTTGTTGATGCAGTGGTAGTTCCTGTTGTTGATGCAGTGGTAGTTCCTGTTGTTGATGCAGTGGTAGTTCCTGTTGTTGATGCAGTGGTAGTTCCTGTTGTTGATGCAGTGGTAGTTCCTGTTGTTGATGCAGTGGTAGTTCCTGTTGTTGATGCTGTGGTAGTTCCTGTTGTTGATGCAGTGGTAGTTCCTGTTGTTGATGCAGTGGTAGTTCCTGTTGTTGATGCTGTGGTAGTTCTTGTTGTTGATGCTGTGGTAGTTCCTGTTGTTGATGCAGTGGTAGTTCCTGTTGTTGATGCAGTGGTAGTTCCTGTTGTTGATGCAGTGGTAGTTCCTGTTGTTGATGCAGTGGTAGTTCCTGTTGTTCATGCTGTGGTAAATCCTGTTGTTCATGCTGTGGTAGTTCCTGTTGTTGATGCAGTGGTAGTTCCTGTTGTTGATGCAGTGGTAGTTCCTGTTGTTGATGCAGTGGTAGTTCCTGTTGTTGATGCAGTGGTAGTTCCTGTTGTTGATGCAGTGGTAGTTCCTGTTGTTGATGCTGTGGTAGTTCTTGTTGTTGATGCTGTGGTAGTTCTTGTTGTTGATGCTGTGGTAGTTCCTGTTGTTGATGCAGTGATAGTTCTTGTTGTTGATGCAGTGGTAGTTCCTGTTGTTGATGCAGTGGTAGTTCCTGTTGTTGATGCAGTGGTAGTTCCTGTTGTTGATGCTGTGGTAGTTCCTGTTGTTGATGCTGTGGTAGTTCCTGTTGTTGATGCAGTGGTAGTTCCTGTTGTTGATGCAGTGTTAGTTCTTGTTGTTGATGCAGCGGTAGTTCCTGTTGTTGATGCTGTGGTAGTTCCTGTTGTTGATGCAATGGTAGTTCCTGTTGTTGATGCAGTGGTAGTTCCTATTGTTGATGCTGTGGTAGTTCCTGTTGTTGATGCAGTGGTAGTTCCTGTTGTTGATGCAGTGGTAGTTCCTGTTGTTGATGCAGTGGTAGTTCCTGTTGTTGATGCAGTGGTAGTTCCTGTTGTTGATGCAGTGGTAGTTCCTGTTGTTGATGCTGTGGTAGTTCCTGTTGTTGATGCAGTGGTAGTTCCTGTTGTTGATGCTGTGGTAGTTCCTGTTGTTGATGCAGTGTTAGTTCCTGTTGTTGATGCAGTGGTAGTTCCTGTTGTTGATGCTGTGGTAGTTTCTGTTGTTGATGCTGTGGTAGTTCCTGTTGTTGATGCAGTGGTAGTTCCTGTTGTTGATGCTGTGGTAGTTCCTGTTGTTGATGCAGTAATAGTTCTTGTTGTTGATGCAGTGTTAGTTCCTGTTGTTGATGCAGTGGTAGTTCCTGTTGTTGATGCTGTGGTAGTTCCTGTTGTTGATGCTGTGGTAGTTCCTGTTGTTGATGCAGTGGTAGTTCCTGTTGTTGATGCTGTGGTAGTTCCTGTTGTTGATGCAGTAATAGTTCTTGTTGTTGATGCAGTGTTAGTTCCTGTTGTTGATGCTGTGGTAGTTCCTGTTGTTGATGCAGTGGTAGTTCCTGTTGTTGATGCAGTGGTAGTTCCTGTTGTTGATGCTGTGGTAGTTCCTGTTGTTGATGCAGTGGTAGTTCCTGTTGTTGATGCTGTGGTAGTTCCTGTTGTTGATGCTGTGGTAGTTGCTGTTGTTGATGCTGTGGTAGTTCCTGTTGTTGATGCAGTGGTAGTTCCTGTTGTTGATGCAGTGTTAGTTCCTGTTGTTGATGCAGTGTTAGTTCTTGTTGTTGATGCAGTGTTAGTTCCTGTTGTTGATGCTGTGGTAGTTCCTGTTGTTGATGCAGTGGTAGTTCCTGTTGTTGATGCAGTGGTAGTTCCTGTTGTTGATGCTGTGGTAGTTCCTGTTGTTGATGTAGTGTTAGTTCCTGTTGTTGATGCAGTGGTAGTTCCTGTTGTTGATGCAATGGTAGTTCCTGTTGTTGATGCTGTGGTAGTTCCTGTTGTTGATGCAGTGGTAGTTCCTGTTGTTGATGCTGTGGTAGTTCCTGTTGTTGATGCTGTGGTAGTTCCTGTTGTTGATGCAGTGGTAGTTCCTGTTGTTGATGCAGTGGTAGTTCCTGTTCCTGTGATGGTTTATATTTTTGATGCCGTGGTGACTCCTGTTAGACCGTTAGAGATTGTGATGACTCTTGATACAAGCTGTGGTGACTCTTGATACAGGCTGTGGTGACCTGATACAGGCTGTGGTGACTCTTAATATAGGCTGTGGTGACTCTTAATACAAGCTGTAGTGACTCTTAAAACTGGCTGTGGTGACTCTTGATACAGGCCGTAGTGACTCTTGATACAGGCTGTGGTGACTCTTAATACAGGTTGTGGTGACTCTTGATACAGGCTGTGGTGACTCTTGATACAGGCTGTAGTGACTCTTAATACAGGCTGTTGTGACTCTTGATACAGACTGCGGTGACTCCTGTTATTGGCTGTGGTGACTCTTAATACAGGCTGTGGTGACTCCTTTTACAGGCCGTGGTGACTCTTGATACAGGCTGTGGTGACTCCTGTTACAGGTTGTGGTGACTTTTGACAAACGTTTTGGTGACTCCTAATACTGGTTGTTGTGAATCTTGATAAAGGCTGTGGTGACTCTTGATACTAGTTGTGGTGACTCTTGATACAGGTTGTGGTGACTCCTGCTACAGGCTGTGGTGAAATATGGATCCCTGGCTGCAACCTATACAGATGTGACAGAGTGAACAGGCAAAAAGGGGGGGGTTGGCCTGTATATCACAGAGTCACTTATATGTTCAGAACTACTAAATGCCTCAAATGATGTAGTTGAAGTATTAGCAATAAAGATCGAGAATCAAAATCTGGTCATCGTGGTTGTATACAAGCCTCCGGATGCAACGTCCCAACAATTCCAGGAACAGCTTCTGAAAATTGACCACTGTCTGGAAAACCTTCCAGCCCCTGCCCCTAACATCTTGCTCCTGGGGGACTTCAACCTAAGGCACCTAAAATGGAGGAATATTGCAAATAATGTGGTAGCAGAGATAACACCAGGAGGCAGCTCAGATGAAAACTCGCACACACATGCACGTTTAAATCTCTGCACCAAATTCACCTTAAACCAGCAAATAGTAGAGCCTACAAGATTAGGGAATACGCTGGACCTCATCCTCACCAACAATGATGATCTGATACGAAATGTCATCATATCAAAAACAATATACTCAGATCACAACATAATAGAGGTCCAGACATGCATGCGTGGAGCCCCAGATCAACAAAATGTGATCAGCCGCGAGGAAGCCTTCTCCAAATTCAACTTCAATAACAAAAACATAAGATGGGACCAAGTAAACCAAGTCCTAAATGATATACAATGAGAAGATAGCCTAAGCATCACGGATCCTAACCTATGTCTAGAACATAGGTTAGGCACTTGAGGTTTGCTCAAGGCAAATTCCCTTAAGAAAAAGGAGGAAAAGATGCAAACTAGAAAGAGAGAGGCGCTCCCTATACAGGCGAAGGCAAAGAATAACGGAGCGGCTACAAGAGGCCAATATATCTGAAATACGAAGGGAGACACTAGTCAGAGAAATAGCAAACATCGAATTAAAACTAAAGGAATCTTACAGGAATCAAGAAACGTGGGAAGAACTAAAAGCCATAAACGAAATTGAAAGAAACCCAAAGTATTTTTTTTCTTATGCAAAGTCAAAGTCGAGAACACCAACCAGTAATGGGCCCCTACTAAAACGGGATGGGTCCTACACAGATGACAGCAAGGAAATGAGTGAGTTACTTAAGTCCCATTATGACTCAGTTTTTAGCGAGCCGCTAACCAGACAGAAAATCGAAGACCTAAATGATTTTTTTATGAGAGTGCCACAGAACTTGACAGACGCATGCTTATCTGACATCACCCTGACGCCAAATGACTTCGAAAAGCCAATAAATGACATGCCCATGCACTCCGCTCCAGGCCCAGACTCATGGAACTCCGTGTTCATCAAGAACTGCAAGAAGCCCCTATCACGTGCTTTTAACATCCTATGGAGATGGAGCATGGACACTGGGGTCGTCCCGCAGTTACTAAAAACAACAGACATAGCCCCACTCCACAAAGTAAGGCAATAGCAAAGAACTACAACCAATAGCGCTAACGTCCCATATCATAAAAATCTTTGAAAGGGTTCTAAGAAGCAAGATCGCCACTCATCTAGATACCCATCAATTACACAACCCAGGGCAGCACGGGTTTAGAGCAGGTCGCTCCTGTCTGTCCCAACTACTGGACCACTACTACCAGGTTCTAGATGCTCTAGAAGACAAACAGAATGCAGATGTTATATACACAGACTTTGCAAAAGCCTTTGACAAGTGTGACCATGGTGTAATAGCACACAAAATGCGTGATAAAGGAATAACAGGAAAAGTTGGTAGATGGATCTATAATTTCCTAACAAGTAGAACATAAAGAGTAGTAGTCAACAGAGTAAAGTCTGAGGCAGCTAATGTGAAAAGCTCTGTTCCACAAGGCACAGTACTCGCTCCCATCCTGTTCCTCATCCTCATATCGGACATAGACAGGGATATAAGCCACAGTGCTGTGTCTTCCTTTGCAGATGACACCCGAATCTGTATGACAGTGTCCACCGTTGAAGACACTGCAAGATTCCAAGCAGACATAAACCAAATCTTTAAATGGGCTGCAGAAAACAATATGAAGTTCAATGATGAGAAATTTCAATTACTCAGATACGGAAAACGTGAGGAAATTAAAATTTCATCGGAGTACAAAACAAATTCCAACCACACAATAGAGCGAAAAACTAATGTCAAAGACCTGGGAGTGATCATGTCAGAGGATCTCACCTTCAAGGACCATAACACCGTAGCAATCGCATCTGCTAGAAAAATGACAGGATGGATAATGAGAACCTTCAAAACCAGGGATGCAAAGCCCATGTTGACACTTTACAAATCGCTTGTTCTATCTAGGCTGGAATATTGCTGCACACTAACTGCACCTTTCAAGGCAGGTGAAATTGCTGACCTTGAAAATGTGCAGAGAACCTTCACGGCACGCATAACTGCGATAAACCACCTCAATTACTGGGAACGCTTGAAGTTTCTAAACCTGTACTCCCTAGAACGCAGGCGGGAGAGATACATTGTTATATACACGTGGAAAATTCTCGAGGGATTAGTACCAAACTTGCACACGAAAATCACTCCCTACGAAAGCAAAAGACTCGGCAGACGATGTAACATCCCCCCAATGAAAAGCAGGGGTGCCACTAGCCCGTTGAGGGACAACACAATAAGTGTCAGGGGCCCAAGATTGTTCAACTGCCTCCCAGCATACATAAGGGGGATTACTAACAAACTCCTGGCTGTCTTCAAGCAGGCACTGGACAGGCACCTAAAGTCGGTACCTGACCAGCCAGGCTGTGGTTCCTACGTTGGACTGCGTGCGGCCAGCAGTAACAGCCTGGTTGATCAGGCTCTGGTCCAACATGAGGCCTGGTCACAGCCGGGCCGCAGGGGCGTTGACCCCTGGAATTCTCTCCAGGTAAACTCCAAGTAACTCCTGCTACAGGCTGTGGTGACTCCTGCTACAGGCTGTGGTGACTCCTGCTTCAGGCTGTAGTGGCTCCTGCTTCAGGCTGTGGTGACTCCTGTTACAGGCTGTGGTGACTCCTGTTACAGGCTGTGATGACTCCTGTTACAGGCTGTGGTGACTCCTGCTTCACGCTGTGGTGACTCCTGCTTCAGTCTGTGGTGACTCCTGCTTCAGGCTGTGGTGACTCCTGCTTCACGCTGTGGTGACTCCTGCTTCAGGCTGTGGTGTCTCCTGCTACTAGCTGTGGTGACTTTTGCTTCAGGCTGTAGTGGCTCCTGCTTCAGGCTGTGGTGACTCCTGCTTCAGGCTGTAGTGGCTCCTGCTTCAAGCTGTGGTGACTCCTGTTACAGGCTGTAGTGAGTCCTGTTACAAGCCGTGGTGACTCTTGATACAGGCTGTGGTGACTCCTGTTACAGGTTGTGGTGACTCTTGACAAACGTTTTGGTGACTCCTAATACTGGTTGTGGTGAATCTTGATAAAGGCTGTGGTGACTCCTGCTACAGGCTGTGGTGACTCCTGCTACAGGCTGTGGTGACTCCTGCTACAGGCTGTGGTGACTCCTGCTACAGGCTGTGGTGACTCCTGCTTCAGGCTGTGGTGACTCCTGCTTCAGGCTGTGGTGACTCCTGCTACAGGCTGTGGTGACTCCTGCTACAGGCTGTGGTGACTCCTGCTACAGGCTGTGGTGACTCCTGCTACAGGCTGTGGTGACTCCTGCTTCAGGCTGTGGTGACTCCTGCTTCAGGCTGTGGTGACTCCTGCTACAGGTTGTTGGTTTGACTATTTTCAATGTGTTAGTATAATCAATGTTTTCTCAACTGTGGTGTCAGTGTGGTCATGTTCTTCGTCACTTTCTCAACTGTGGTGTCAGTGTGGTCATGTTCTTCGTCACTTTCTCAACTGTGGTGTCAGTGTGGTCATGTTCTTCGTCACTTTCTCAACTGTGGTGTCAGTGTGGTCATGTTCTTCGTCACTTTCTCAACTGTGGTGTCAGTGTGGTCATGTTCTTCGTCACTTTCTCTTTATCGCTTTTGTCTTATTTCTTATATTTGTGAAATGACGTATTCCCAAAAGGTACGAATAGGCTTCAGCCGTAGGAAAAAAATTGATTTGGAAAACTTTTCGCTCATTCTCGAACTTTATGAAGCTTTACGAAAGCTTCCTTTGCAGCTTTACTTTGCCTTCTCTTGGAGAGGCAACGAAACCCTCTATTGCGTTCTTGTTATTTGACATTAGTAGTTCCCGTTATTCTTCAGGTTGATCACCTTGAAGCGACCGTTATTGCGCGGCTGTAGAGATAGTGGGAGACATGCTTGCCTCTACTGTAGACAGCACGATGATTGCAGGCAGCCATGACTGCAGGCAGCCATGTCACGGCTTGCCTCCAGCCGTGAGATGGCTGCTGCTTGGAGGTCGTACGTTCAGTCAACATTGAAGGTATTTGGTTGAACATGATGTGTAAAATGCCACTATCATTAGCGAATAAAAAACATTTTGTATTACTATTATTATTATTTATTATTATTATTATTATTATTATTATTATTATTATTATTATTATTATTATTATTATTATTATTATTATTATTATTATTATTATTAAAATTATTATTATATTTACAGTCTGCATGAGGAATACTTGCTTAAGGATAGAGCTTATTGATGGCACTGCTACGTCCTCGTCACCACCACGTCCTCGTTACTACAGACACCACCACATCCTCGTCACCATGTCACCACTATGCCCTCGTCACCACCACGTCCTCGAAACCACAGGTGCCACCACGTCCTCGTCACCACAGACAACAGCACGTCCTCGTTACCACCGTCACCACGGACAACAGCAAGTCCTCGTTACCACCGTCATCACAGATACTACCACGTCCTCGTCACCACGACCTTTTGAAGACAGCCAGGGGTCTTTTGGTAATCCCCCTTATGTATGCTGGAGGGTAGTTGAACAGTCTTGGGCCCTTGACACTTATTGTGTTGTCTCTTAGTGTACTCACACCGTCTGCCTTTTATTAAGGGAATGTTGAAAAACCTGCCGAGTCTTGCTTTCTGTGTGCAGATTTGGAACCAGTCCCTCAAGGATTTTCCAGATGCAAATTATGATGTATCTTTCTCACCTGCGTTCCAAGGAGTACAGATCAAGGGGCTATAAACGGTCCCAGTAATTGAGGTGCTTTATTGTATTTATAGTTCTCTGTATATTCTAAAGATCTGCAATTTCGCCTGCCTCGAATGGGGCCGTTAGTGTATAGCAATAATCCAGAATAAAGTGAACAAATGACTTTAAGTGGATTATCTTCGGCTTTTCATCCCTTGTTTTGAAGGTTCTCCTTATTCATCGTTTTATTTTAATAGCAGAAGTGATATTATGAAAGTGGAATCCTCTGACATTATCCCTCCTAAGTCTGTCCATTCTACTGTGTAATTAGAATTTTGTTTTATACTCTGATCTAGCTTTTATGTCTTCGAGTTTTCCATTGCAAAGAAAAATTTGTCCTCATTGAACTTCATATTGTTTTCTGTGGCCCATTAAAAGACTAGGTTTATATCCGTTTGGAGATTTACAGTGTCCTTAATGGATTACTTGTGTGTTCTGGGGAGTTATTTTTTGGCATTAATATCCATAGTTGTGGAGTGTTTGCCACTGACTCTGCCTCCACTCCAACAAGACTCCCAGGTGGTGGAGTGTTTGCCACTGACTCTGCCTCCACTCCAACAAGACTCCGAGGTGGTGGAGTGTCTGCCACTGACTCTGCCTCCACTCCAACAAGACTCCCAGGTGGTGGTGATGTATTTTTGTCATTTCCTGCCATTAATTATTTTTCTTCTTCCTGGCACTAAAAAATCCTATTCTTGAATGGTTTTAATTACCTTAGTTTGTTTACCATGGTTTGTGGGATCTGTACCTCCTGGTCTATTTCCAGTCATGTGCCTGGCAGTTTGTGTCGCAGCATTATCATGTGCCTGGCAGTTTGTGTCGTAACATTATCTTGTGCCTGGCAGTTTGTGTCGCAGCATTATCATGTGCCTGGCAGTTTGTGTCGCAGCATTATCATGTGCTTGGCAGTTTGTGTCGTAACATTATCATGTGCCTGGCAGTTTGTCTCGTAACATTATCATGTGCCTGGCAGTTTGTGTCGTAACATTATCATGTGCCTGGCAGTTTGTGTCGTAGCATTATCATGTGCCTGGCAGTTTGTGTCGTAACATTATCATGTGCCTGGCAGTTTGTGTCGTAACATTATCATGTGCCTGGCAGTTTGTGTCGTAACATTATCATGTGCCTGGCAGTTTGTGTCGCAGCATTATCATGTGCCTGGCAGTTTGTGTCGTACCATTATCATGTGCCTGGCAGTTTGTGTCGTAACATTATCATGTGCCTGGCAGTTTGTGTCGTAACATTATTATGTGCCTGGCAGTTTGTGTCGTAACATTATTATGTGCCTGGCAGTTTGTGTCGTAACATTATCATGTGCCTGGCAGTTTGTGTCGTAACATTATCATATGCCTGGCAGTTTGTGTCGTAACATTATCATGTGCCTGGCAGTTGTGTCGTAACATTATCATGTGCCTGGCAGTTGTGTCGTAACATTATAATGTGCCTGGCAGTTGTGTCGTAACATTATCATGTGCCTGACAGTTGTGTCGTAACATTATCATGTGCCTGGGAGTTTGTGTCGTAACATTATCATGTGGCTGGCAGTTGTGTCGTAACATTATCATGTGCCTGGCAGTTTGTGTCGTAACATTATCATGTGCCTGGCAGTTTGTGTCGTAACATTATCATGTGCCTGGCAGTTTGTGTCGTAACATTATCTTGTGCCTGGCAGTTTGTGTCGTAACATTATCTTGTGCCTGACAGTTTGTGTCGTAACATTATCATATCGTAACATTATCATGTGCCTGGCAGTTGTGTCGTAACATTATCATGTGCCTGGCAG
Organism: Cherax destructor; assembly: GCA_009830355.1. Classification (NCBI taxonomy): domain Eukaryota; kingdom Metazoa; phylum Arthropoda; class Malacostraca; order Decapoda; family Parastacidae; genus Cherax; species Cherax destructor. Next base: position 21,037 of record WNWK01025928.1, read on the forward strand.
TTGTGTCGAAACATTATCAGTGCCGCAGTTGTGTCTAACATTATCATGTGCCTGGCAGTTGTGTCGTAACATTATCATGTGCCTGGCAGTTGTGTCGTAACATTATCATGTGCCTGGCAGTTGTGTCGTAACATTATCATGTGCCTGGCAGTTTGTGTCGTAACATTATCATGTGCCTGGCAGTTGTGTCGTAACATTATCATGTGCCTGGCAGTTTGTGTCGTAACATTATCATGTGCCTGGCAGTTTGTGTCGTAACATTATCATGTGCCTGGCAGTTTGTCTCGTAACATTATCTTGTGCCTGGCAGTTTGTGTCGTAACATTATCTTGTGCCTGGCAGTTTGTGTCGTAACATTATCATATCGTAACATTATCATGTGCCTGGCAGTTGTGTCGTAACATTATCATGTGCCTGGCAGTTGTGTCGTAACATTATCATGTGCCTGGCAGTTTGTGTCGTAACATTATCATGTGCTTGGCAGTTGTGTCGTAACATTATCATGTGCCTGGCAGTTTTGTCGTAACATTATCATGTGCCTGGCAGTTGTGTCGTAACATTATTATGTGCCTGGCAGTTTGTGTCGTAACATTATCATGTGCTTGGCATTTTGTGTCGTAACAATATCATGTGCCTGGCAGTTGTGTCGTAACATTATCGTGTGCCTGGCAGTTGTGTCGTAACATTATCATGTGCCTGGCAGTTTGTGTCGTAACATTATCATGTGCCTGGCAGTTGTGTCGTAACATTATCGTGTGCCTGGCAGTTGTGTCGTAACATTATCATGTGCCTGGCAGTTTGTGTCGTAACATTATCATGTGCCTGGCAGTTGTGTCCTAACATTATCTTTCATGATCTAAAGTATAACACATTTCAGGATGAAAAAGTTTAGAGGAAGAAGGACATTCTTTTGGTCATGAGGTCGCGGCATTTTTTGGGGGATGGTCAAAGTCGCACGTCCCATTTGTTTTTTCCAGATATTCTATGCCTATATATACCACAAACATGGAATCTGCACGTCCTCGTTACTACCATCTCTACAGTCACCACCACTTCATCGTCACTACAGTCACCACCATGTCATCGTCGCTGCAGTCACCACCATGTCATCGTCATTAGTCACCACCACGTCCTCGTCACCACCGTCACCTTCACCTCATAACCATTACCTAAGGTAATCGTTAAAAATCACGTAATTTCTTGCAGAAAAACTGACTTATCGATAAGGTGTTCTTAGAAGGAAAAGGTAAATGTAATTAATCTTGGTAAAGTTTCCTAAACAAGGTGTCAAATTTTCTCACCAGCGAAACAAACATCATTTGCATATTAACAGAGGGAGAGGAGTTTTAGCAGCGCTAACACAACACCATTTACTGAGTGCCACGAGGATAACCTGTGTAACAACAGCCTTCTAGACGGGTGCCTTGATGATGGCAGTTATTGACCCTTGATGATGGGGAGGTGCTGGTGGGATGTTCTTGACCGGAGATGCTGGTGGGGTGTTCTTGACCGGAGATGCTGGTGGGGTGTTCTTGACCGGAGGTGCTGGTGGGGTGTTCTTGACCGGAGGTGCTGGTGGGGTGTTCTTGACCGGAGGTGCTGGTGGGGTGTTCTTGACCGGAGATGCTGGTGGGGTGTTCTTGACCGGAGATGCTGGTGGGGTGTTCTTGACCGGAGATGCTGGTGGGGTGTTCTTGACCGGAGGTGCTGGTGGGGAGTTCTTGACCGTTGATGCTGTGCCGTAACATTATCTTGTGCCTGGCAGTTTGTGTCGTAACATTATCTTGTGCCTGGCAGTTTGTGTCGTAACATTATCATGTGCCTGGCAGTTTGTGTGGTAACATTATCATGTGCCTGGCAGTTTGTGTCGTAACATTATCATGTGCCTGGCAGTTTGTGTGGTAACATTATCATGTGCCTGGCAGTTTGTCTCGTAACATTATCATGTGCCAGGCAGTTTGAGTCGTAACATTATCATGTGCCTGGCAGTTTGTGTCGTAACATTATCATGTGCCTGGCAGTTTGTGTCGTAACATTATCATGTGCCTGGCAGTTTGTGTCGTACATTATCATGTGCCTGACAGTTTGTGTCGTAACATTATCATGTGCCTGGCAGTTGTGTCGTAACATTATCATGTGCCTGGCAGTTTGTGTCGTAACATTATCATGTGCCTGGCAGTTTGTGTCGCAACATTATCATGTGCCTGGCAGTTTGTGTCGTAACATTATCATGTGCCTGGCAGTTTGTGTCGTACATTATCATGTGCCTGGCAGTTTGTGTCGTAACATTATCATGTGCCTGGCAGTTTGTGTCGCAACATTATCATGTGCCTGGCAGTTTGTGTCGTAACATTATCATGTGCCTGGCAGTTTGTGTCGTAACATTACCATGTGCCGTTAATGCTAGTGGGGTGTTCTTGACCGTTGATGATAGTGGGGTGTTCTTGACCGTTGATACTGGTGGGGTGTACTTGACCGTTGATTATAGTGAGGTGTTCTTGACCATTGATGCTATTGAGGTGTTATTGACCGTTGATGATAGTTAGGTGTTCTTGACCGTTGATGATAGTGGGGAGTTCTTGATCGTTGATGATTGTGGGGTGTTATTGATAGTTGATAATGGTGGGGTGTTCTTGACCGTTGATGATTGAGGGGTGTTATTGATAGTTGATGATAGTGGGGTGTTCTTGACCGTTGATGCTGGTGGAGTGTTCTTGACCGTTGATGCTGGTGGGGTGTTCTTGACCGTTGATGCTAGTGGGGTGTTCTTGACCATTGATGCTAGTGAGGTGTTCTTGACCGTTGATGATGGTGGGGTGTTCTTGACCGTTGATGCTAGTGGGGTGTTCTTGACCGTTGATGCTAGTGGGGTGTTCTTGACCGTTGATGCTGGTGGGGTGTTCTTGACCGTTGATGCTAGTGGGGTGTTCTTGACCCTTGAATTAAACCATATTACATACTAATCTCTAGTAATGTGTTAAGGCAACATTAGCTACTGTTATGATAACACTAGCCACCACTGTGACAACACTAGCTACCACTGTGACAACACTAGCTACTACTGTGACAACACTAGCCACCACTGTGACAACACTAGCCACCACTGTGACAGCACTAGCCACCACTGTGACAACACTAGCTACTACTGTGACAACACTAGCTACCACTGTAACAACACTAGCTACTACTGTGACAACACTAGCCACCATTGTGACAACACTAGCCACCACTGTGACAACACTAGCCACCACTGTGACAGCACTAGCTACCACTGTGACAACACTAGCCACCACTGTGGCAACACTAGCTACTACTGTGACAACACTAGCCACAATTGTGACAACACTAGCCACCACTGTGACAACACTAGCCACCACTGTGACAACACTAGCTACCACTATGAAAACAATAGCTACTACTGTGACAACACTAGCCACCATTGTGACAACACTAGCCACCACTGTGACAACACTAGCCACCACTGTGACAACACTAGCTACCACTGTGACAACACTAGCCACCACTGTGACAACACTAGCCACCACTGTGACAACACTAGCTACCACTGTGACAACACTAGCCACCACTGTGACAACACTAGCTACCACTGTGATAACACTAGCTACCACTGTGACAACACTAGCCACCACTGTAACAACACTAGCTACTACTGTGACAACACTAGCCACCACTGTAACAACACTAGCTACCACTGTAACAACACTAGCTACCACTGTGACAACACTAACCACCACTGTAACAACACTAGCTACCACTGTAACAACACTAGCTACTACTGTGGCAACACTAGCCACCACTGTGATAACACAAGCTACCACTGTAACAACACTAGCCACCACTGTGACAACACTAGGTACCACTGTGACAACACTGGCTACCACTGTGACAAAACTAGCCACCACTGTGACAACACTGCCTACTACTGTGACAACACTAGCCACCACTGTGACAACACTAGCTACCACTGTGACAACACTAGCCACCACTGTGACAACACTAGCTACTACTGTGACAACACTAGCCACCATTGTGACAACACTAACCACCACTGTGACAACACTAGCCACAACTGTGACAACACTAGCTACCACTGTAACAACACTAGCTACCACTGTAACAACACTAGCCACCACTGTAACAACACTAGCCACCACTGTAACAACACTAGCCACCACTGTAACAACACTAGCTACTACTGTGACAACACTAGCTACCACTGTAACAACACTAGCCACTACTGTAACAACACTAGCTACCACTGTAACAACACTAGCCACCACTGTAACAACACTAGCCACTACTGTAACAACACTAGCCACAACTGTAACAACACTAGCCACCACTGTAACAACACGAGCCTGCACTGTGACAACACTAGCCACTATTGTGACAACACTAGCCACCACTGTAACAACACTAGCTACTACTGTGACAACACTAGCCACCATTGTGACAACACTGTAACACCACTAGCCACCACTGTAACAACACAGCTACCTGTGCACACTACAACACTGTGACCACTACCACCATGTAACAACACTAGCTACCACTGTACACTGACTGTGACAACTAGCCACCATTGTACAACACTAGCCACCATTAACACACTAGCACACTGTACACACTAGCCACTCAACTGTGACAACACTAGCCACTGCAACATTGTACAACACTAGCCACCATGTACAACCTAGCACACTGACAACACTAGCTACACTGTAACAACACTAGCTACTACTGTGACAACACTAGCTACTACTGTGACAACACTAGCCACCATTGTGACAACACTAGCCACTACTGTAACAACACTAGCTACTATTGTGACAACACTAGGCACCACTGTAACAACACTAGTCACCACTGTAACAACACTAGCTACCACTGTCACAACACTAGCCACCACTGTAACATCACTAGCTACCACTGTAACAACACTAGCTACCACTGTAACAACACTAGCCAGCACTGTAACAACACTAGCCACCACTGTCACAACACTAGCCACCACTGTCACAACACTAGTTACCACTGTAACAATACTAGGCACCACTGTGACAACACTAGCCACCACTGTGACAACACTAGCTACCACTGTAACAACACTAGCTACCACTGTAACACACTAGCACACTTACAACACTGCACATAACAACACTACACACTGACACACTAGCACCACTGTACAACACTAGCCACCACTGTACAACACTAGCACCACTGTAACAACACTAGCACCACTGACAACATAGCACACTGACATGCATGTAACAACACTAGCCACCACTGTAACAACACTAGCCACCACTGTAACTAGACACTTAATGCCACCACTGTAAAACTAAGCCACCACTGTGAAACAATAGCTACCAATTACAACTACACATAACAGCATGCAACGTAACAGATACCATATGTACACACTGCATATAAAGTCACTAGTACTCATGTGAACACACATGTACACACTAGCTACACTGTGACAACACTAGTACCACTGTAACAACATGCTACCACTGTAACACAGCTACTGACAACATAGCCACCACTGTAACATAGTCACTGTACAACATGCTACACTTACAACATAATGTGATAACTAGCTCCATGATAACACAGCCCCACTTGAAACATAGCCACCACTAAAAACTGCTACTGTACATAGCCACCATGTACAACACTAGCTCACTGCAAAATAACCAGTCCATAGCACATTCACCAACATGTCAACACTAGCTACCACTTGATAACACTAGTCCACTGTAAACATGAACACCACTGTAAACAGTACCACTGTGAAAACACCATGTCTTGACTGCAACATGTAACACACTAGCTACCACTGGATAACATCTGCTACACTGAAACATAGCATCACACTATCAAGTAACTAGCAATGTAAAACAGTAGCCACCCTTCATAACATAGCCACTATGTACATAACAGTACACCGTGACACAACTAGCCACACTTGAAACATTAGCTACCACTGTAAATACACTAGCACCATGTAACAACACTAGCCACCACCTGCTAATAAATAGCCACCACTGTAAACTGCTACTACTGTGAAACAGTAGCCTGCTATGATAACACATTCGACTCTGTAAAACATAGCCACCACTATGATAACAGTAGCTACCACTGATAAAATCACTGCATATTAACAAATAGACAGTATACTAACAATAGCCACCACTGTAAACAGTAGCCACTGTACAACACTAGCCCTATTGTGCAACATAGCCACCACTGTAAATATAGCTACACTGTGAAACATAGCCACTTGTGAAACTGACCATAATTAAAACAGAGCATACGTACAAACGAGCCACTGTAAAACAGTACCTGTTTAAACATAGCCACCATTGTAACACACTAGTCATATGATAACAAGACTACTACAATGATGACACAGCACCACTATGTAAAGCAGCCACGCATTATAACATCGCCACTCTTTATGATAACAGTACATTGCTATGATATGTCACTGCTATGAGAACAGATACTATCCTATGATAACAGAAGTTACGCTATCATAGGTATCCACTGCTATCATAGAGTTATGCGTACTCTGTACAACATAGCCACCTCTGGTTCTACTACTTTAGCAAGGTAATATATTGAATCTCTTAACCACTTTGGCATAAGATGGTGCTATGTAAAGGATTCTTCTATTTGATGTAATAATGTTGGGCAAAGGACACAAGTACAACCAATGTGAGCATTTTATTGTGGCAACTTTCGCTCTCCAGGTGAGTGTAGTTGTAATACTAGTGTAATAGTAGTAAATACTAGCGTCGTATTGTGAAAACTAAGGTCACCACTGTAGTACAACCTAGTGACTACTTGTTAAATACTAGCAGCTCATGTATAACACTAGTCCAGTATGTAGAATACTAGCTACCAGTGTATTACAGAGGTC
>WNWK01025929.1:0-7500 GCA_009830355.1 Cherax destructor
CTATCTAAACAGGGCAACTACCTGAGGTATGGAAGACAGCAAATGTAGTTCCAATTTTTAAAAAAGGAGACAGGAACGTAGCACTAAACTACAGACCAGTGTCACTGACATGTATAGTATGCAAGGTCATGGAGAAGAGAATCAGGAGAAGAGTGGTGGAGCACCTAGAAAGGAATGATCTTATCAACGATGGCCAACACAGTTTCAGGGACAGGAAATCCTGTGTCACAAACCTACTGGAGTTCTACGACAGGGTGACAGCAGTAAGACAAGAGAGAGAGAAGTGGGTAGATTTCATATTCTTGGACTGTAAGAAGGCGTTTGACACAGTTCCACACAAGAGATTAGTGCAGAAGCTGGAGGACCAGGCAGGGGTAACATGGAAGGCACTACAATGGATCAGGGAATACCTGTCAGGAAGACAGCAGCGAGTCATGGTACGTGGCGAGGTGTCAGAGTAGGCGCCCGTGACGAGTGGGGTTCCACAGGGGTCAGTCCAAGGACCGGTGCTGTTTCTGGTATTTGTGAACGACATGACGGAAGGAATAGACTCCGAAGTGTCCCTGTTTGCAGATGATGTGAAGTTGATGAGAAGAATTCAATCGGACGAGGATCAGGCAGAACTACAAAGGGATCTGGACAGGCTGCAAGCCTGGTCCAGCAATTGGCTCCTAGAGTTCAACCCCACCAAGTGCAAAGTCATGAAGATTGGGGAAGGACAAAGAAGACCGCAGACGGAGTACAGTCTAGGGGGCCAGAGACTACAAACCTCAATCAAGGAAAAAGATCTTGGGGTGAGTATAACACCAGGCACATCTCCTGAGGCGCACATCAACCAAATAACTGCTGCAGCATATGGGCGCCTAGCTAACCTTAGAACAGCATTCCGACATCTTAATAAAGAATCGTTCAGGACCCTGTACACAGTGTACGTTAGGCCCATACTGGAGTATGCAGCACTAGTTTGGAACCCACACCTAGCCAAGCACGTAAAGAAGCTAGAGAAAGTGCAAAGGTTTGCAACAAGACTAGTCCCAGAGCTAGGGGGTATGTCCTACGAGGAGTGGTTAAGGGAAATCGACCTGACGACACTGGAGCACAGGAGAAATAGGGGAAACATGATAACGCCATATAAAATACTGAGAGGAATTGACAAGGTGGACAAAGACAGAATGTTCCAGAGATGGGACACAGCAACAAGGGGACACATTTGGAAGTTGAAGACTCAGATGAATCACAGGGATGTTAGGAAGTATTTCTTCAGTCACAGAGTGGTAGGGAAGTGGAATAGTTTGGGAAGCGATGTAGTGGAGGCAGGTGCCATACATAGCTTTAAGAATAGGTATGATAAAGCTCAAGGCGCAGGGAAAGTGACCCGGTATCGGCCAGTGAAGAGGCGGGTTAGGAGCTGTGACTCGACCCCTGCAACCACAACTAGGTGAGTACAACTAGGTGAGTACACACACACACAGGACCTCTCCCTTTCCTCACACATAGTGTGTGTGTTTTTTTTTGTGTGTGTCCTGTGTGTGTGTGTGTGTGTGTGTGTGTCCTGAGTGTGTGTGTGTGTCCTGTGTGTGTGTCCTGTGTGTGTGTGTGTGTGTCCTGTGTGTGTGTGTGTCCTGTGTGTGTTTGTGTCCTGTGTGTGTGTCCTGTGTGGGTGTGTGTCCTGTGTGTGTGTGTGTCCTGTGTGTGTGTGTGTCCTGTGTGTGTGTGTGTGTTTGTGTACTCACCTAATTGTACTCACCTAATTGTGGTTGCAGGGGTCGAGACTCAGCTCCTGGCCCCGCCTCTTCGCTGTCTGCTACTGGGTCTCTGCTCTCCCTGCTCCATGAGCTTTATCATACCTCGTCTTAACACTATGTATGGTTCCTGCCTCCACTATATCTTTCTCTAGACTATTCCACTTCCTGACTACTCTATGGCTGAAGAAATGTGTGTGTGTGTGTTTGTGTGTGGGTCCTGTGTCTGTGTGTGTTCTGTGTGTGTGTGTGTCCTGTGTGTGTGTCCTGTGTGTGTGTGTGTGTGTGTGTGTGTGTGTTTGTGTGTGTGTGTTTGTGTGTGTGTTTCCTGTGTGTGTGTCTTGTGTGTGTGTGTTGTGTGTCCTGTGTGTGTGTGTGTCCTGTGTGTTTGTGTGTGTGTGTCCTGTGTGTGTGTGTGACCTGTGTGTGTGTGTGTGTCCTGTGTGTGTGTGTGTCCTGTATGTGTGTGTGTGTGTGTCCTGTGTGTGTGTGTTGTGTGTCCTGTGTGTGTCCTGTGTGTGTGTGTGTGTGTGTGTGTGTCCTGTGTGTGTGTGTGTGTGTGTCCTGTGTGTGTGTCCCGTACTGACCTATTTGCTCACCTATTTGTGGTTGCAGGGGTCGAGTCATAGCTCCTGGGCCATCCTCTTCACTGATTGCTACTAGGTCCTCTCTCTCCCTGCTCCATGAGCTTTATCAAACCTCGTCTTAAAACTATGTATAGTTCCTGCCTCCACTACGTCACTTTCTAGGCTATTCCACTTCCTGACAACTCTATGACTGAAGAAATACTTCCTAACATCCCTTTGACTCATAGGAGTCTTCAACTTCCAATTGTGACCCCTTGTTTCTGTGTCCCCTCTCTGGAACATCTTGTCTCTGTCCACCTCATCTATTCCTCGCAGTATTTTATATGTCGTTTTCATGTCTCCCCTAACCCTCCTGTCCTCTAGTGTCGTCAGGCCGATTTCCCTTAACCTTTCTTCGTAGGACAATCCCCTTAGCTCTGGGACTAGTGTTGTTGCAAACCTTTGCACTTTCTCAAATTTCTTGACGTGCTTGACCAGGTGTGGGTTCCAAACTGGTGCTGCATACTCCAGTATGGACCTGACTGTGTGTGTGTGTGTGTTGTGTGTGTGTATGTGTTGTGTGTGTGTGTCCTGTTTGTGTGTCCTGTGTGTGTGTGTGTTTTGTGTGTGTGTGTCCTGTATGTGTGTGTGTTGTGTGTCCTGTGTGTGTGTGTGTGTGTTGTGTATGTGTGTGTGTCCTGTATGTGTGTTTTGTGTGTCCTGTGTGTGTGTGTGTGTATGTGTGTGTGTGTGTGTTGTGTGTATGTTGTGTGTGTGTCCTGTGTGTGTGTGTGTGTGGTGTGTGTGTTAGTTACCATTTTGTCCTAGGCACGTGTCGATTAGACACTAGGCCTGTTGTATGTATGTGTGTGTGTGTGTAACGAAACACTTCGAAATGTTTCGGCCCCGCCGGGAATTGAACCCGGCCCCTCCGTGCGTGAAGCAAGAGCGCTAGCCACCATGCCATCGGGGTGTGTGTGTGTGTGTGTGTGTCCTGTGTGTGTGTGTCCTGTGTGTGTGTGTGTCCTGTGTGTGTGTGTGTGTTGTGTGTCCTGTGTGTGTGTGTGTTGTGTATTGTGTTGTGTGTCCTGTGTGTGTGTGTGTTGTGTATTGTGTGTGAGTCCTGTGTGTGTGTGTGTGTGTGTTGTGTGTGTGTGTGTTGTGTGTGTGTGTGTGTATGTGTGTGTATGTGTGTGTGTTTTGTGTGTATGTGTGTGTGTCCATCCTATGGACCGCAGAAGAGCCTATGGACTGACAATAGGCCCAGGAACTAGGCCTCAAACCCCTGAATATACATGTATAACCAGAGCACTAGCCTCTCACCAGCAAATTTAGCAAATTCACTTAAGATACCATCTGTGTTATCTACAAGAATAATAATATAGCTTATTATACTGAGAGAGAGTGAGAGAGAGTGAGTGAGAGTGAGAGAGAGTGAGAGAGAGTGAGAGAGAGTGAGAGAGAGTGAGAGAGAGTGAGAGAGAGTGAGAGAGAGTGAGAGAGAGTGAGAGAGAGACACGTACCTAATATGAAATGAGGAACATTTGATCGATGATAAACCTACCTTGTGGAATATTTAGGTTAGTCTCCCTTCTCTCTCTCTCTCTCTCTCTCTCTCTCTCTCTCTCTCTCTCTCTCTCTCTCTCCAAATCCATATCAAGCCCCACATGGGGTATCAGTCCCCTTGCTTAAGCAAGACGGAACTTACACTGAAGACACCAAATGACTAACATTGACCATCAAAGACTCTAAGATCAGGGACAAAATATAACCTCTTAAGACTAACTCAGGTTAAGTCACCGACAGTAATAAGGAAATGTGCCAACTTTTTAACACTTACTTCCTCTCAGTTGTTTCACAGGAAGATACTAGCGATATTCCAGAAATAATAAATTATGTAGAATAGGACGATAATAAACTATGCACGACTGGGGTAACTATTGACATGGTCCTCAGACAGAGATATTAAAACCTAACAAATCCGATGATGAATTGTTTGCGACGGTTTTATAGAGATTATAAAAATGAACTTAGCAAACCTAATCTTTTCAATATATCACTACAAACTGGCATAATGCCAGACAAGTGGAAAATGGCAAATGTGATACCTATTTACAAGGCAGGTGACAGGTCCATAGCTTCCAACTATAGACCAATGAGCCTAACCTCTTAGGCAATTCGTAGCCATCTTGAAAGGCATAAATTGATTAATGAATCTCAGTACGGTTTTAGAAAAGGGCGTTCCTGTCTTACACTAAGGTATTTGAGGAGGTAGATCATGGTAATGAATATGATATTGTGTATATGGACTTCAGTAAGGCTTTCGATAGTTCCACATCAGAGGCTATTGAGAAAACTTAAGGCACACGGAATAGGAGGAGAAATTTTTTCCTTGGTAGAGGCATGGTTGACAAATAGGCAGCAGAGAGTTTGCATAAATGAGAAATCAGAGTGGGGAAGCGTCACGAGCGGTGTTCCACAGGGGTCAGTGTTGGGCCCCTTGTTGTTCTACAGGGGTCAGTGTTATGTTCCTTGTTGTTCCACAGGGGTCAGTGTTGGGCCCCTTTTTGTTCCACAGGGGTCAGTGTTGAGCCCCTTGTTGTTCCACAGGGGTCAGTGTTGGGCCCCTGTTGTTACAGGGGTCAGCGTTGGGCCCTTTGTTGTTTCACAGGAGTCAGTGCTGGGCCCCTTGTTGTTTCACAGGAGTCAGTGCTGGGCCCCTTGTTGTTTACAATTTACATAAACGACATATACGAGGGAATAAATAGCGACATAAGCAAATTTGCTGATGACACCAAAAGAGGCCGTCTAATTCAGTCTAATGAGGACATTAGAGCACTCCAGGAGGATTTGAATAGACTGATGCAGTGGTCGGAGAAGTGGCAGATGCAGTTTAATGTAGACAAATGCAAAGTTATAAATGTTGGACAGGAAAATAACCATGCCACATATTAACTAACTAATGTAGATCTTAATTTTACGGATTGCGAAAAGGATTTAGGAGTTCTGGTTAGCAGTAATCTGAAACCAAGACAACAGTGCATAAGTGTTCGCAATACAGCTAACAGAATCCTTGGCTTCATATCAAGAAGTATAAATAATAGAAGTCCTCAGGTTGTTCTTCAACTCTATATATCCTTGGTTAGGCCTCATCTAGATTATGCTGCACAGTTTTAGTCACCGTATTACAGAATGGATATAAATGCACTGGAAAACGTACAAAGGAGGATGACAAAGTTGATCCCATGTATCAGAAATCTTCCCTATGAGAATAGACTGAGGGCCTTGAATGAGTAAAGGGGATGTAAATAGCGTGCTAAAAATATCTTGCCAAGACAGGACTCGCAGCAATGGTTTTAAGTTGGAAAAGTTCAGATTCAGGAAGGATATAGGAAAGCATTGGTTTGGTAACAGAGTTGTGGATGAGTGGAACAAACTCCCGAGTACCGTCATAGAAGCTAAAACCTTGTGTAGTTTTAAAAATAGGTTAGATAAATACATGAGTGGGTGTGGGTGGGTGTGAGTTGGACCTGACCAGCTTGTGCTAATAGGTCAGATGCCGTGCTCCTCCCTTAGGAAATGGAACCTGACCTGACTAGGTTAAGGCATTGGCTTAAGTCGGTGGGAGAATTGAACCTGCCTCGCATGAGCCAGTAGGCCTGCTTCAGTGTCCCTTCTTTCTTATGTTCTTATATCAAGACCCCTGGTTGTCTTCAAGACCCACTGCCTGTCTTCAAGACCCACTGGTTATCTTCAAGACCCACTGGCTGTCTTCAAGACCCACTGGCTATCTTCAAGACCCACTGGCTGTCTTCAAGACCCACTGGCTATCTTCAAGACCCACTGGTTGTCTTCATGACCCACTGCCTGTCTTCAAGACCCACTGGTTATCTTCAAGACCCACTGGCTGTCTTCAAGACCCACTGGTTATCTTCAAGACCCACTGGCTGTCTTCAAGACCCACTGGCTATCTTCAAGACCCACTGGCTGTCTTCAAGACCCACTGTCTTCAAGACCCACTGGCTGTCTTCAAGACCCACTGACTGTCTTCAAGACCCACTGGCTGACTTCAAGATTCACTGGCTATCTTCAAGAGTCTTCAAGACCCACTGACTGTCTTCAAGATCCACTGGCTGTCTTCAAGATTCACTGGCTATCTTCAAGAGTTTTCAAGACCCACTGGCTGTCTTCAAGACCCACTGGCTGTCTTCAAGACCCACTAGCTGTCTTCAAGACCCACTAGCTGTTTTGAAGATCCACTGGCTGTCTTCAAGATCCACTGACTGTTTTCAAGACCCACTGGCTGTCTTCAAGACCCACTGGCTGTCTTCAAGACCCACTGGCTGTCATCAAGACCCCTGGCTGTCTTCAAGACCCACTGACTGTCTTCAAGACCCCTGGTTGTCTTCAAGACCCACTGGCTGTCTTCAAGGCCCCTGGCTGTCTTCAAGACCCCTGGCTGTCTTCAAGACCCACTGGCTGTCTTCAAGACCCACTAGCTGTCTTCAAGACCCACTGGCTGTCTTCAAGACCCACTGGCTGTCTTCAAGACCCACTGGCTGTCTTCAAGACCCACTGGCTGTCTTCAAGACCCCTCTCACTCTCTCACAGTGGACCCCATGACGGATAGCGGTCACAAAAAGCGACGGTCGCAATAAGTCGCATAAATCATGGTCTGGTCAGGGATCATGTCACCATGGCAATTTATGTTGCCATGCACTGCAATATTTTCCAACCGGCAACCCTCTTATTCCCCCGGCAACCCTCTTATTCCCCCCGGCAACCCTCTTATTCCCCCGGCAACCATCTTATTCTCCCGGCAACTCTCTTATTCCCCGGCAACCCTCTTATTCCCCCCGGAAACCCCCTTATTCCCCCGTCAACCCTCTTATTTCCCCGGCAACCCTCTTATTCCCCCGGCAACCTTCTTATTCCCACGGCAACCCTCTTATTCCCCGGCAACCCTCTTATTCCCCGGCAACCATCTTATTCCCCGGCAACCCTCTTATTCCCCGGCAACCCTCTTATTCCCCGGCAACCCTCTTATTTCCCGGCAACCCACTTATTCCCCTGGCAACTCTATTATACCCCGGCAACCCTCTTATTCCCCCGGCAACCCTCTTATTTCCCGGCAACTCTATTATTCCCCGGCAACCCTCTTATTCTCCCGGCAACCCTCTTATTACCCCGGC